>CM067487.1:6968700-7040414 GCA_034552555.1 Semaprochilodus insignis | reverse complement strand
TTCACTCCTTTCCTTTGCTTGTCCTGTTATCTGGTGTTGACCCGAGGAGGATGGGTTCCCCTTGTGAGTCTTGGTTCCTCTCGAGGTTTCTTCCTTTTCTGAGAGAGTTTTTCCTTGCCTCTGTCGCCCTGGGCTTACTCACTGGGGGCTCGGACACCAGATTCTTTGTAAAGCTGCTTTGTGACAACCTCTGTTGTAAAAAGCGCTATATAAATAAATGTTGACTTGACTTGACATGGGGCAGTAACACAAAGTTCAGCTGTGGTGAGGCAGACATAGGTGTGCGGTTGCTGATTTGAGCCACAGGGAATACAAGTAAAGGCTTCATTTTCCACAGGACATGATGCAATAGCTGACATGGTTATTCATGGCATGGGATTAATATAGCCTGGGGATATTTCTACGATTCATTTTATAGCTGGTAAAAAGACACCGCAATCTTTACTCATGTCTGAGCACGCAAATTACTGCCACAGTGATTTTGGACGAACCATCTGTAAATATTACATTACCCTGCTTCTCCATGTAAACCAAATCCATTCCCCTGGAAAAAGATACAATCAAATATTTTGGAATCTTTAAAAATCTACTCATAGTTTCATTTTCAGTTTAATCTATTTTAACTAATAAAAAAAACCCTGATTATTAACTACCTAAATAACCAGCACACTATTCCACTACTAACATGGTCGAAAGAGAAACAGCCCTAGAGGTTAACCTCAAAGACTCATGACAAAGTTGAGGACGGACAGACGTGCTCCTAGCTGCTGAAGGCCTTTGTAGCAGTTTAAAGCAAAAGCCTACGTGCTGATAGCATGAATGGATGACCCAGAGGATGGTTACGGAGGCCAGGGGATCTCGGCCTAAAATAGGACACACATGCTAGCCTGGCCTCTCTGGGGGTCCGAGCAGAGAGGAACAGCTTCCCCCAAACACACAGCACAACAGGAAGTTGGTGTAATCTGCGGAAGTACAGTAATAAGTGCGGAGGGAGGGGGGAGCGTATAGGCAATACGGTGCAAAAGCTGTGTAAGAGTCCGGAAGCGACGTGTCTGGGTTTGTCTGGAGGAGTGGCTGAGAGAGAGGCAGAGAGGCCTGCGAGAAGTCTACTTCAGACAAGCTCTGACATGCCAAGACAGCTGGAAAAAGACAATGGAACTGCGTGGGAGTGAGCGCACGGAGGAGACGGAGCCATCCTAAAAGTTTTCACCAGGCTGACGGCCCAAGGAGAGTCCAGAGCAACATGAGCCACATTAGTGCTTTCGGCACACATGGACTCCTCATCGCCAACTGACCGTCAAGCACACTAAAAACGAGGTCTATGAAAAGTCTATGACTCTTAAGAAAAAAAATTAGCTGAAACTGGCTTTATACACGCACAGACAGGGTTAGCATCTGTTCATCTGCAATGTGGAACAGTGTCCTAAAACACTTAACCAAAATGAATAAGAATTAAAATATTAAGTGTTCTGGTTTTCCAAAAATATTATTGTATAGACGTATAATACTGACATACCGATACCACTTTTCCCTTCCAATACTGACACCTGATCCACAAATACAGGTCGATACAGAACAGATACCAGCACCAACTCGGATCCAACTAACCTATAAGTCCTAATATTGATAGAATGCTCTTTTCATATATTTTATTGTAAAATTTGAGTAAAATCTGTTATATGCCAAATACTCAAGACACACTTAGCTTGACTGAACAGTATTTACTTGATGGATTATGTGCATTTGATGTGTAAAAAAATATAGATTTTTGTTTATTGATTACTGTAATATAATTAGTATAAGAATCAAGTTTAACAACTCAAACACATGTAAAACATCTTTAATGTGCAAAACAGTTAAAAGCAGAACTAAAGAATATACAGATACACCTGTGTGTACATACAAGCCTCCTGCAGCTGATATGTATCATCACCATCATCATCACCACCACCACCATCACCATCATAGCTTCATATTAGTTGCACCCAGAAGGAATCAACTGACAGGAATGAACCGTGGTGGGTAGGTTTGACATTGTGAGACGTGTAAATGATTCAGTTAAACGCTCCGCTGCACATGTGACATAAGCAAGGACCATCACTGTACCTGACTGAACAAACAGCCACGATTGTGGACATTCAGCGAGCAGAGGTGCCCTCCACGAGTCATCCTAAAAGTGGCAGCACCATTGGCAGACGGCTGCAGGACACAGGACTACATACACGCAGACCGTTACGATGACTGCCCTTAACACCACATCAACGTCACCAAAGACTGCTATGCTGTCTTGCCAGACCGTCATGGAGTGACTCAGAATGGCAGCGTTTCATCTTCAGTGACGAGTCCAACTTTTGTCTTGGTGGTTCGTGTGTGGAGGCACCAAGATGAAGAGACTGTTATCACGACTCACACATCCAGAATGCCTGGTGTCACTCCACCTCCACCCCTACCGCACAATCTGCAGGAACTGTGTGAGAATATTCAAGCTGTATGGGATGGATTATCACAGGACACCATTAGGAACCTCTACAACTCCATGCCGAGACGTCTGGCATGTTGCGTTAGCGGCCCGACGCCATACTGAGAGACACTATTTCTGTAGGTGTAGCTCAATAAATATTGCCCATATCAGTCTAAATTTTATCATTTATTTTCCCTGGTAACCTTTATCTTCCTTCCCAATAGCACTGCAATCCAACACTTAGTGAACCTATCCTTTTGATAATGAGTGTACCATAAGGATAAGGGGAACACCAACACAACTTTTTCTGCATGGCATAAATTGTTCAACTATTGCTATAGTAACAGGATTAAATGGTTAAATTAGGTCGATACGGTCAACAAAGGACTATGACATCTGTGATATTGCCACGCAGAAACACGTGCATGATGGAGAAGGCACCTTGTATTAATTATGCCACCTAATGTAATTGTGTTGTTTGAACACCAATGCGTGAGAACAACCAGCACCAATAAACAACTACTCCATCATGTTCACATCATACGCCACACTGCTTTTATGCAGCTCTAGTCTTTAGACCAGTGGTCAACAACCAGGCTCACACAGAGATCTACCTTCTCAGCTCCAGCCTAAAAATGACCGTCACACCTGTCTCTTCTGTCCTATTATTTGCAACGACTGCTGTTGTGTACAACAACCATGTGTCACTCACACACACAGCGTACACAACTGAAATGGGTTTCCACTACAGAATATGTTTTCACACTCATTGCACCAACATCCTGAGAAACTCCTCGTGCAACAGGCAACTGCCAACAATGTCAGTAGCTGGTTTTAACCCACACAGCTGGATTAGGACTGCGTTCACAATATCAAAACGCCAAAGCATCATGGGTGAACTCGAGGCGATTGGCAGCTGTAGTGATTGATGAATTTTCTTTTACTTGAGGCGTTAAAGTGAAAGTCAAACAGGCATGCATTCAAACCTGGGAGCGCAAACTTTTCACATGCTCCGGTAAACACATGCTCCGGTTTCAGCCTGGTTCATTCATTACTCTATCATCCACTGTTGAGCATGAATAAAGAGCTGTTTTTATGGCTTGCAAGGATTATTCTACCACACTGGTTGAAAACCAGAGATTATATGAAACTAAATACACGAACATTCCATTTTGTCTCTTCCAACACAATAAAAACACTGCTGAAACGTCAACAAATGCTTCAGTTTTGGTTTGGCTTTGGCAGAACTCAGAAACACTAGACAGCATTTGACTAACAAACACAGCTTTGTACAGTAATACACATCAAATCATCATACTTTCATTAACACACAAAATCAATTGTAGAAAATATGTTTTGGCAATAAACGCCAAGTATACACTGATTTTCAGCCTTTGGGGTACATTTAAGGGGGTTACAGGGATCTAACTGCTCATTATGTGGCCATGAAGGACAGGACAGTCTCACTTCCTGTTCGGAAATGCAGGGGTGTGGCCAAAACAAGGCTCCGCCTAGGGTCTTTCAGTAGTGCCAGGACATGGGATTGCATTTCTGAATGTTAAATAATAAAAATGATGAATATTTAATCATAAAGAATAATTTAAATCATGATAAATCTCAATCTTTCAGCTAAAAGAAACCAAAAGATGTTCAATAAGAAAGTTTAAATACTTCCAGAAGTGTAAGTTTGGGGCTTAGGGTTACCTTCCAACAAAAAAAGTGATGATTTTGTTGATGATTTTGTATATATTAATCTTCTAACTCTATTAAAGCATGGTTCATGAATAGACGACAAAACATAATTCACAATAACACAATGTTTTTAAGCTGTTTTCTTATGGGACTGCGGTTTGAACTACTTCAGGAGAGTGGTCCACATATGACCCCTGTTAGTTGTCAGTTTCTCTGCCGTGGTTTCGTTCGTGGTTGCAGCAAGTTAATGGTTTGTAGCTGCAGTGTTTACCGCTTCTCTGTCAGCATTTCAGTTACCCGTTTGTAGAGCTGCTCTGTACTGCAAAACTGATAAACTGATAAAGACACATATGTGCTCAAACACCGACTACTGCCTCACGTGCTGTGAAGGAAAGTGAGCTCCCCAGCAGCTCTTTAGACCTAATCTCCAGAGTCATTATTCTTCTACCCAAGATATCTCACTAAAGTACTACTGTAGGATTCAGAACAATGTTTAAGGTAACCATGGACATAAGGTATATATGGTGTGCTTTGTCATTGTGTCTTCGGGCTCGACTGGCTTGCCTGCTGTCGGGTTTCAATCCAGAGCATTTATGCTAATGACCAGTTCATCAGAACAGACACAATTACAAGCCTAGATATCAGGTCAGAAGGTGAATCTACCCAGAGTATGCAGCATGGACAGCAGCTAGATGGACTGGGAGGGACTCAATAAGGTCCTGTTAGGTTGTCACAGGTATCTGGAGCCATGCTGACTGCAGTGCATTACACAGCTGCTGGAGGAAGATCCATAGAGTGAACACAACAATCAAGGTGGTCCCGCAGATGCTCAATGGGGTTCAAGTCTGGGGAAATAGGGGGCCAAGGTAATACTTGGAAGCATTGGTTATGCTCTTCCAACCAATGTTGGGACACTTCTAGCCATGTGACGTGTTGCATTGTCTTGCTGACCAACTGCATGTTTCACTATACAGACAGCGAAATCGGTTCTGATTAACTGGATTAAGCGCAACACAATATACCAAATATTGAATATCAGTGATCACAGTTAACGTAACACTACTGGCACTTTTCTCTCTGTCCCAGCTGACAGGAAATCTAAAAAAATATATAAATATCATGGCATCGTGTAGCCCCTAAACTTCTTGAGGTATCACAATACTATAGTTTTGCCATATCATTCAACCTCGATGACAGGTTGTCTCTTTTTCTCCCTATATCAAGTTCAAAACTGACATGCCTCATGTGTTCAGCGTTTGTGACACTGGTCAAAAGTGCAAACGTTAAGCGAGCATTGTGAACAACTCGCCTCAAATTAACCTCCAAACGAACTTCAGTTCTGAGGACAAACACGGTAAAGTCAAAAGCCCAACATGAAAATGGTTGTCCATGTCCGGACGACACAAGAGCATGAAATGCTCCAAGAGGATAACCTTTATAACCGTCCGTTTCTCCATGTACACTTTCTCCAGATGGATGTTTTTCCGATACCAATTCCAATGGTAAAGTTACACATGAAACTTTTTTTGAGTTTTGGCTGAATACGCTCTCTGTGTGTCATAACTACAAAGTTCCAGACAATACCCAGCCCTAAACTGGATTACACAACTTTCCTCACTGCAAGGTAGCATTTCCATACAAAAGCAAACCACGGCCGTATCAAGTATGCAGTACACTGTCAAACGTACCTTTCGGTTAAAGGTTCAGCTTGCCTGGCCAGGCAAGTGATTTTCAACACCAGTGACGCAACTTGTTTTACCTACTACAAGTATTTTACCTGCTCCAAGCAACCGGGCAGTTGTTAATGCTGAGCCCTACTACATCAGTTCATTCCAGTGATGGCAGGTTTCAGAGATATCTGATAAGATATGGAAAACGAAGATGGCCATCTACGCTTACAAAGCATGCGGGTTTCTATCAATCACTTCCCAATGAGAAAAGGAAACAATAACAATCTTTCATGGGCAGGTTGTGAAAATAAAATAAATGCCATTTCTAGTTCTCGAGAAACTGCTGGGAATTAAAATAAAGCAATGAAGAAGCAAGATCAGTGAGATTTCTTTCCCCTGACTCTTATTTACCAGCAGAACGTCTTTAGGCTTCAACCCTGACAAACACAGCAGGACTCTGAGTGGAAAAAAACAGAGCATAAAAAAAATTCAAAATGGCTAAAAGAGAGGTCTGCAGCAGCATCTACTCACATCAGTGTAGAGCCGATTTCAGTGCCAAACCCATTCAGTACACAGAAAACCAAGAACTTCTGTCAAAGATTAACCGCTATCTCTAAGGTTAAAAACAGATATCCATTAGAGACATACAGACTCGCATGAGAAACCTCGAACAGTAACGAAGCTACACCTTAGACACAAACAACCACGTAAGAGTGCAGAGCATTTACTGCAGGATTACAGAACCACCCCACACATAGCAAAGCTTTTTATGAGCTACAGATGAACTAGCTCTACCTGTCCCCTTGGAAAAACCTGTTTGTTCAAACACTTTTACTTCCTTTTTCACACCACTGAAGTAAACAGGCAGAGGGTCCACCTTGGGTCTCACATCTTCCATTTACAGCAAGTTAAAGAAACAGCTCAACAAAACACATTCACTGTATTTCCCCTTCACACCAAAGCTGGCTGATCAGCCGAGACACGTTTGGTGTCCGAGGTTTCTTTATTGCACTGGAGCAATGACGGTCAAAATCATTCCGTGGTGCTTGACTAAACGTAACTGAGCTGAGTTGAGCTTGGGCCAGAGAGATATTTATATAACATGGTTTGTAATTGTTGGCATTAATTAGGAATATGACAATAACTTGGCATTAACAGAAACTTCAGTCTACTGCAGGCTCGGAGTCCCTCGGCATAAATTAGAACCAGCAATGCATGTTAATTTAGGAAATACAAAAGCTGCAAACAGCAAACATTAGCCATAAAACAAAACATGGTGCAAATGACGCTGGGAAGGGGCGAGCAACACACAAAGGAGAAAGCTTGCTGTACACTGCAGATGTAAATGGCCACACCGAGTGTGACACTTAGCACTTCTGGTCTACAATGTGCTTCGGTTAGCTGTACTCTCAAAAGGTTATCACAACAACATGTATACTGCAGTCAGCAAGTGATGTGGGAGTGTTTCAACTCAACTAAGGCTGTTCTTAAATTGAACAGCACCGAACAGTACATAGAGATCCCAATTTTAATGCGACTTCTGTGCAGCAACACCACAACAGAATTTCGGTAGAAGTTCAAATTATAATTGGTCCGGCATTTTCAAGTGTTTGCAGCTGATGGTAGGGTTTGTGTGTAGCACAGAGCCCATGAAGCCACGGACCCCAGTTGTCAACAAGGCACTGTGCCGGCTGGTGGCGGTTCCATACTGGTGTGGGGTGTACTCTCATGGCATAGGTTGGGTCTACTGGTCCACCTGCTCACTACATTTCACCGCTTGGTGACCAAGTTGAATTGGTTCGACAAGCATTCCGCAGAGTTCCGACAAATCCTGCACGTTCGCCATGACGTCAGCTCAATCGAGGCATACCACCATCACTCCTCTTTGGAAATACGATTATTCACATCAATTTGCCAGGCCTGTATTCAACCTCACCTCACAACTCACGCTGTTTCCTGAGGTACGGCCACTTTAGAATCAATTTACATTCTACTATCACATGACTTTTGGCATGTCAGTGTAAGTGAACACCAGTATTTCGGCTCTTGTGACTCAGACTTTAAAGTACTGTGGAAAAGTCCAAAACCTGGAAACCTTACATAGCCCCGGCTTCGAGGCGAGATAAATATCAGCTTGAGCAGCTTAAATAAATTCTAAACCCTCTAAACCAGATTTTTCTGATCAGTATTGCGACTGTGATTTACATTGCAATTACTTCCTGGGAACTGAGGTCCAGGCCTGTTATTTGATCAGTAAGAAAAGAGCATCCCCTTTCTCGGTTAGCTGTGGTGTGACATCACAGCATATAGTTGTTTGTCTGCCTCTGATTGGTCTACCTCATCTACAGGCAGTTTACAAGCTCTGATATCATGTTAACCTTTACCAATCCAAGACACCGTTTCAACAAAATTGCTTATAATTAAAATCGCTGCCCTTCCGATTTGAATACTGTACTCACAAATTATGATTTTAATCTAAAATCGATTCATCTTTCAGCCCTACAACGGGTAAAAGAGAAGTAAACTTAGCTTAGCAAACCTGGAATAACAGACCTTCATTTCTTAGAACAGCAAAATGACAAAAATGACTTTACAGGCAAACTACAAAAGAGCAAAATACAATATAAACAAGAGATGTTTCTGGACTTGATACTGGTTGGTTAAAAGGGAGCCACTACAGTGCATGTTAGCATTAGCACAATTACAGTTTGTGAATGTTTTTTGGGGAGCTCTGACTGTTCAGACATATAGGCTAGATTATGGTGTACATGTCTAATCCCATTCAACTATATTATATAAACCAAACAAAATGAACCCGCTCTGGATAAGAGCGTCTGCTAGATGCCTCAAATGCAAATGCTTTTACTAGCAGGCTGCCGTTTTCATTATGGCATCAAATGGTTGTTCACTCTCTTGTCCACCGAACAAGGAACAACAAAATAAAACCTCACTTAACCCCAAATATATACCAATCAGCCTCAGCGAGCCTCTAAAGGTACCAGTATTCTTCAAATGACAAAAGAAATAAATAAAGCTGAACAACTAACCACACACACACACACACACACACACACACACACACACACACACACACACACACACACNCACACACACACACACACACACACACACACACACACACACACACACACAGGTTTACTCCATTATGAAAATGTTCAGTGGTCTTAATTTTTGGGGTCTACTAGAACAGATTTACCGACTTCAATGCATCATAAACACATTATTCTCTTGTTCTTACTGTACATCTGTATTCACCCTCTGTCTGAAACTCTCCAATAGAGCTCCACTGTCTCTAAGCCCCACCTCATGATTAGCTCAGTGTGCCCCGATTGGTCGACTCGTCCACTCTGTTCAGACAGGTCAAGCATCAGAGCCACCAAGCTCCTATACACGGGCCTGTGTTGCAGGCCTCCAAGTGTGAGGCCATGCCAAGCTTGCCAGTGTGCGGGCAACGAGGATTTTATGAGATCGCATCATCTCCTGACAAGGAAAAGGGCTGGAATTCCAACATGCCGTTTCAGGCAGCTGAGAAAAGTGGTCTCAGTGGGAAAGTGTTTCTCCCACCATTATGTACTCTGGACTTAATAACTAGTACTTTATGTACAAAAGCTCTAGAACACTAAAGGAAACAGTAAAAACTGGAAAAGCCTAGCAGTGCGTTCACACCAACAGGTGACAGGCTGCTCATTTTGCCCCAGGGTTCGTCTCTTCTTCTCGCGTGTGTGCAAGGTCGAGGAAAGCTAGCTAGTTTTTAAAGAGCATATTATTGACAAACTAATTTTGTATGGAAACTGCTTGCATTCATGGCTAGCTTTATTGGCCAGTTAGCATGCTGGCTAAGCTAACTAGCTATCGGGTGACCTAACTCCCCAGAGACACCAACAACTTTTCCATGTTATGAACTTCTTTTCCATGTTTACCACCATATAGATCCATGATATTGGAAAAAACACCACGTTAAAATATTCTATTTTCCCCTGCGGATACACTGAGGTATTAAAAAATATTCAGGAATTTTCACCAGATGACCTGAACATCAATATTTAAAAACATTATTCACTGTAGAAAGACTGGTGGTGAAAGCAAAAAAAAAAAAAAAAAAAGATGCAAAATTACTTTAACACTCTTGTGAGTGTAAACCATCAGGGTGCAAGTGTTTTCTATTACATCAAGCAGGGAAAAAAAAGTTGCAGCATGACACGTTTCATTTTATTCGTCTTATTTAACATTGCACGTCCTGCAATCAGAGTACTGCACATGGGCACACTGCCATAACGATGCTGAAGCGATACATCATGCAGGCCTACACCACACTGTTGAGAACAGAAATTGAAATGCCGGTAGGAACAAAAAGTTCAGAGAGCCAAAGCTGGGGGGGCCTCGTAGCTGCATCTCTCCGATTGGTCCAAAGACTTCGTGGTCTGCTAGTGTGAACGTAGGGTAATAGTTCCCCTTTGAAAACGCGCCTGGTGTACATCCCGGCACTGGTAGAAGCCTGCTCTGTGCAATCACATTGAAGGGGGGGGGGGGGGGCTCAGAGCAAATGACATGGCGATTAGAAGATCTGTTTTGTAAGCAGCGCACACCAAACCAAACCTCAAACCACCTGCATTGCATTTGGTCGAAAAGACATCAACGTACTTCAAAACACTGCTTTCGTTTGAAACAACGCCGGGTCGACTGTATGAGCATCACAGCAAATCTTTGCAGCAGACTCAATAGATCATTTACAGATCAGTTCGCTGATATTTGCCAGTCTGCAGTTCACCACTTTGCTGACGTATCAGTCTATCAGACCAAAACATGTTGGTACACCTATACAGACTGTACAGAAGAAAAGAAAACAAGAACGAAAACAAACAAACAAAAAAATAATTTGCATGAGGGGAGGGAACGTGTCCGGGAGACGGACTGGCCATGGCAGCCTTGCCGGGATCTGGAGAGCCGAATGTCACCTTCGCTTAGCAGCGTCTCTCTCAGAACTTTCCTGTTGCCATAGAGATCCGCTGCTCAAAACAGTCTTCGCCCCCCCAACCGCACACTTCAGCCTTACTGCCACCTCTCGTCTCACACTCGGCTTTTCCCAAATAGACCACGGCAGTACCAGCGGGTCTCAATGACACATGACTTGTTACGCACAAACAACTTGACTGGGATGCACAACTGTGTCACAGTGGTGCTGGGACCCCCTGCTTGTTTACAGGACCCACACAGAGCTTATGCCCTAGATCGTTCCAGATCAACGATGGAGAACCCAAGACGATGTCGACAGACCTGAATAGCGAAGCTATAAAACAATAAGACTGAACAGCACCACGTGGAAAAGAACACCGCCTGTATTTAAACCGCAGTTTTAATAAAGACTGTAACGGGTAAGATCTGCGACGGTGGAGGGCAAAGCCAACAGAGGGGTACAACTAGGAGGGGTAAATAAAAGAGATGTGCGAGCCAGCTTGTCGTTTATCAGGGTATTAATATCGCACCGTGGCTATTTCCAGAGCAAGGCACTAGCAGCCAGAACACAAATATAGACCAGCTGAACCCTCCCCTCCAGTCCTTCCCCTCCTCCTCCTCCTCCTCCTCCTCCGTAAAATACACCACCATGTTTCTGTCCCTAAGGAGCAGGGACCCCACGGAAAGTTTAGGCTTTAGGCAGATTTGCCTAACTGCTTCCTTCTGTGTGAGTACAAAACTAAGTAAATACCTAACTGACTAACTAAATCAATAAAGAACCTCAACCTATGGTCTAGATATGCTTCAGTAGCTGCAGCACACAGTTATATCCAGGTAGTCTGGGAAACTGTATAACTGCATGCACTTCAGAAATGATATTTCTTAGAATAACATTAGAACAATATTTCTTCATGATGAAATAGCCCATCTTGTTAGGTATTTTTAATTTTGAAAAAGCGTCTATAAGCAGTCGGACGTTGCTAATGACTGTCTAGTGATTAAACAGAAAGAGATATGGCAATTAATATTTAGTACTTGAGCTTCAGACGTTCTCATCAGCATTAAAACTAGTTCAGAGTGCTTGCTCCTTTGAAATAGAGCCTTGCGCTTATGTGGTGGCTCAGGTCTTTCAGCCGAGCCAAGAACACTGCAACAAAGCTCAGAGAGAGAACAAATCTACAGCCACTATAGGATTGATGTAAACAATCAGTGTCTGTACTCACACTCTCACACACACACACACACACACACACACACACACACACCTTAACTGGAAAGGTTACTCTGGATAGAGAAGAGGCTGAGAGTAAGGAAGGAGGACTTAGCATTACTAAACTAGTCTCACAACCTACACTTCAAAATCATCACACACTTGATTTTTTCCAAAACAATGCAACTGCTGCGATCAACCAGTCATTCAGAATGTTTTGATGTGATGTAACGTCTGCAACAAGAACCCAGAACGAAGAGAGCATTACCTCATTTGCTGCCCAAAAGGATAAGTGAACCTACATGCTTTAAAAAATACCCCATGTTATGGCTCAACACGACTCACTTTTGGTGCCCGTTTAGTACTCCCTCAATGCAGCCGGCCATCGTAGCCAAACTGTAGTGGAGGAGACAAACTTTGCTAGATGGTACTCTAACCTGGTAGCTAGCGTCCGACCACTCAGCAGTACGCAGTGCTTTGGCCTTAATCTTTTGGTACTGGCTCAACTCGCTTGGAAGCTCGATGGAAGTGATACCAAACACAGTATGGAAATTGAAACAGCATGGAAACCAAAAGAGGTGAACACAGCCGAGCCAGGACCATGTAGTGGAAAAAAAGACAGCTTACGCTTTTATTTTTATTCAAGCATTAAGCTTTTATTCTGATAGTGATAACATGGTGGAAAATCTGAGAAATGACGCGTTACATATTTGTCTTCATCATGAACTAGTTTAGGCTAAAATCATACCCACCAATGTGTTCGTACTTGTGTGATATAGGAGCCTTCAGTGATCTAGCATAAACACTTTGGGCACGTACCGTGCCAGAGAAGAGTTTCCCCCGCACCATCACAACTACCACACCAACATGACCACTTTTTACTAACTTACTGTGAACACTGTTTACAATGCCAGAGAAAGTATGTATGATTCGGCACCTCTGAAATTTTCTGACAGAAGCAAGACACGGTCATAGTGCAGCCAGTGTAAACTGAAACCCTGATTAAAATAAAAGCCTGTTCTGTCAGACAGACAACTAACCACTGGCTTCAACAGTACTATTTGTAGGGGTGATTTAGGATGAGCCTTTGAACACTAGTTCAGTATTACCAACGAGCATCAAAACCTGTAAAACGATGCTCAGACGGTCATCCAGTCATCCTGTTAGTGCCAGCACCATTGGCAGACGTCTGCCCTTAACACCATGTCATCTTCGCCAAAGACTGCAACGGTGTCGTGCCAGACTGCCATCCTCAGTGATGAGTCCCGCTTTTGTCTTAGTGGAGACAACCAACAAATCCGTGTGTGGAGACACCGCAGCCGGCACCAAGATGACCACACCACTACACCCCCACCGCAACATCTGCAGGAACTGTGTGAGGATATTCAAGCTGCATGGGATGGATTATCACAGGACACCATTAGGAACCTCTACAACTCAATGCTGAGATGCTAGACATGTTGCATTAGCATACCGAGAGACACTACTTCTGTACGTGTAGCTCAATAAATATTGCCCATATCTGTCTAAACTGATCATCATTTATTGTTCCCGGTAACTTTTATCTTCCTTCCCAACAGCACTGCAATCCCACACTTCCTTCTGGGTGCAGCTATTCATTTGATGTCGAGTGTACATAGATATTTTGAATAATCAGTCTAATTCTTCTCGCTCATAATGCTCTACGACTGCCTACAGCAACAGTAAGGAGCCATCAACCGAAATGCAAAGCAACCATGTACAGACTGTTATCCTTAAGGCAAGTGACTCAACTTAACAACTACAGCAAGCCAGACCTGCGCACAAGAAGGTCATTTACATGTCGGCAAACTCATTAACTGGTGACCAAAGACTGGTGACCAAAAACATTCTCAGCCCAGAGTCTCCCACTGGGTTCTGAAAGGCTCACTGCTGAATCAACGGTCTGCTGAAGGGTGTTTCCAGCTGGACTGATAAAAACCCAGAACACGGAAGCAAGTCCGCACGACAGTGCAGATAATCCCAATAGTTGTTCCCAGCTTAACGTACAATAGACCTCAGACGCTCTGTGCACCTCTGTGGGCGAAGTGTCTGAGACTAGAACTATTATTAAACAAACAAACACTGCCGAATGAAACCACACGCATCTATTCAGGTTATGCACTCATATATAGCATAACCTATATGTATATGCTGTCCCTGCTGAATATGGACATTCCTATAATTGATCAACCTATTAACTCTCCTCTCTCTTTGTCCCATCACATGGGCTTGAAGTCCCATCCGAGGAACATGCAAATTATTCTGTGGTCCAACAGAACGTACTGCAGTCTTTTAGATGATATGCGCATTACAGAGGGGTCTTGCTTTAAGCAGCGGTGGACAGAAAGGTGTGAAAAAGTGTTTACTGAAGTGTTTCCATTCTGGGGGACAATTTTTAACTATTTTCCTGGTTACACCACTACATTATGACCAAATCTGTCCTTTCTTTTGGCTTATGTGGGCACACAAACATAACATGTCCAAGCGAAAGAAGAGTCGACCAATCAGGGCACAGGGGCCACTTTGTTTTGAGCTTGTTTGGACCTGTTGGATAGAGCTTGGTTCTAGCTAAGGGAAACGGTTCTCCTTCAGTGTTTTGTACTTGTGATCATTTGAATAGACGTCAGTGTCAGACTAATTAATGTCCTTCTATTAAACACTGGTGGACTGAGAGACGCTAGAGTCTCTTCACCTAAAAAGAGCCGATAGGAAATGATAAACGCTAATAGGACATTAGAGCCATAATAAAATCATGCTACATTTGAAGATAAATACTTTAGTACTTTTACTCAAATGGAGGACCGAAAGGGAGGAACTTCTACTTTTACCTGAGGATTAGTTTACCTTGGGTATCGCTGCTTTAACTGAAGTACATGCTTTGTGTACTTTGTCCACCTCCGGTTTTAAGTAAATGATGCAAATGATGCAAGCAAACACCTGCAAGCGATAAGACAGACAAACATTTCAATCACGTCCTCCGAGGGAAAGTGTGATGCATGGCAATGAGAGCAAAACATATATATGTGTGTGTGTGTGTGTGTGTGTGTGTGTGTGTGTGTGTGTGTGTGTGTGTGTGTGTGTGTACACATTTATTTTTGAAAGCTACTGATGCCAAAAGCTACCCACGGTCATGGCACGTGTTTGGTTGAGCTTATGATAGAAATGGGGAAAAAGTTAAATGGGTAAATATCACTTAAGACTACAGAACCTCTAGTAGCTCATTGCGTTAATGACTTTGGTTAAAGATTCATATAATTAAATATAAAATATAGCCATTTCTATGTAAACAATGGAAGATCTATGAAAACCAATGATCAAAGACGCAGCAAAACTCTTGTATTAGACTATCTTTTCGGAAACTATAAGGGCTGATATTCATGAACTGTGATACGGAAGAAGGATCGGCAAGTATTCTCCATGCTCAGTACACCCAGACGCTGCCGCACACCAAACAGATGATCGCCCATGCTATGCCATACACTAGGGAACTTCTTTTTCCGAATTGAAGGTTCTTCTAGGAAAACATTCTGCACTTTACACGTGTCTAACAGCAGCACAAATGCCCTAGACATCCTTCCATCCCTACTTTTAGCAAAGCTCAATTTCACAAAAGTCAGACCTTTACACTGTTCATCATCAGTGGGACTGATCCTACACGGCTCTATAGAGAACTGCTCATGCCCTTAAACCCACTGCGCTCAGAAAACAAAAGCTGAACTGAGTGGTCACGTAGCAGCTTTCGTTCTGATCCAGCCACAGTGACGTACAAGGAGAAACCTCTTCTGAGCTTCAGGAAGAGAGAGATCGTTTCAAACCGTAGGGTGATCATACTTAAGTCTTAAACAGGTTTAAGACTTAGGTCTACCCCATCTTATCTTTCAAGTCCCATCGATAAAGCTATTTCAAATGTGGTTTAAACACAGATCCCTTTAATCATTACACTCCAAACCCAAACACTTCAACCCAGGTCAGTTCACCAGACAGCCGCAAAACAAAACTCAAGTGTTATAAACAGGAAGTTATGAATATTGTGAATCTGCTCTGTGCTGTTTATCAGAGCGACACCACTCCCCAGTTTCAGTTTCCGTTTCCCAAACGCTTCAGCAACCACACCAATATTAATCCTCCTGTTATATTGTTTCTGATATGCTTTCATCAACATTTAAACACAAAGGCAATAAGAGAGTCAGTAGAGGTTGTGTCTGCAGTGCCTGGAATGCTGTTAGAAAAAATAAATAAATAAATAAAAATAAATTTCACTGTGAATGCCGGTTACTGTAAATTGGCACAAATATAGCCAGAACAGCAATTTTGTAAATTATAGCCAACATTACCAAAAATGTTGTATCACCGGGTTTTAGGTGGGTAAGACAAAACCAACCAAAGGACACGTGTTGTGACATCACAACCACAACTGACTGGCTGCCTGGCACAATACATTAAGGGATCATGATCGAGCTAGAAAAAATGAATATATGGTCATCTTGACCAAAAACCTTAATTTACAAAAAAATATTATAAGTCAGAAGAATGGCAATTAGACATTTTTACAAAATCCAGAGTTACTGAGGAAGACGATAAAGTTAAGCACTGTTGATCCGTGATAGCCACCGTCCTAAAATTCAGTCCTAACTTAACGGATCATGGTGACTAAACAGATTTCAGAGTTAAGAAGTTTGTGGAATACAGTCCCGGGCGTATATTCAAATCAGCAGGCCAAATAACAAACAAATAATAACAAAACATAAGGACATATTAACGGCTGTGCTCGGACCTGGCGACAAATCGGACCTGCTACTCAAATCAGATCTTTTGAAACGTCCGGCCACGCTGTTGTTATTTGCTCGGATCCGATTTGTGTGTCCAAACATCAACTCGTCTGCAAGCTGGTGACGTGGCTTCCAAACACGGTTGCAGGAGAGATGGAGGTGCATCACTTCGCCCTCATCGCTCATCAAAGTCGCGGTTCACAACTCTTCCTCGGCTCTCTACTTGAATCCCAAACATTCCATCACTCTGGATTTGAGGGTGCCGTCGCCGGGCCCGCTGCGAGCAATGCAGCTGTTTGCATTTGACATCCCATTTGAACGGCCAGAGCATCCAGACCGAGGAGCATCGGTTAACAAAAAAAATAAATCTGATGTCATGAGGGTTTTTGTTTTTCTGCTCTCCAGACGATCAAACTTCAGTCTGGGTTCAATCTGGACACGCCAAAAATCAGATTTGGGCTGGCAGCCCGAACACAGCCAAAGACATGGTCCCACATTTATTGAGCATCTCTGAGTAGGAGAACTGGTCTCAGATCAGATCATCGAAGTTTATTCAGTGTTACACACGTAAACAGAAGCTGATCCCAGTTCAGTTTTACTGCTGAAAGACGTTTGATAAGCAAGAGCCCAAACTATCTGAATCTGAAATGAGCGACGTTACAGAACAGACAGAGAAAATGAAAAAGTGAGGAGCCTGACAGGTTCAAAACCAAATGAAAGACTACAGAAAAAAAAACAGAAACACTAGTTATCCTTCCGGACTTTAACAAAAATAAAACACAAACAATAAACACTAAGCCACGTTAGGAAAACCCAGAGCTTTCTGTACCACCAGCACTATGTAGTAAACGGTCCTTGTCTGAATTAGTATCTGTACTGAAGCTGGAAATGAGAATTTCATGTGCTCATTAAAGCAAATGACGGAAAGTTCTTATTTCAGTCACTGTAGCGGTTAAACACGGTGCAACACATCAACCCACAACACAGGCAGCAAAGAACGGCTAACGCAGTGTAAAGAGACACGACTAGCTAGGCGTCAACACCTTTATACGTCGACGTAATAACTTTATCTCTGAACGATATGACATTTACACCGCACAGAACAAGATTCGGGCAACCATATCCGTCCATTAACATCAATTCCGACACCAACTTTGCTAAGCTAAGCCTGGTTTCGCCAGCTCGTCGCTAGCATGCTAGCGAGCCAGCGTTAGCTGCTTGCGTCGGCTAGCACGCGAGAGCTAACTAGGCAGTCAAGGAAGTGAGGAAACTTTTGCAACCGACCAAACATCCAAAAAATCTTACCTGGCTACCTGGAAGTTCAATCACCGGTACCACTGGAGTCCGCGTTGTCATTTTTTGGAGTCTTCAAATTGGGAAATGAGTTCACGGCTCTCAAAATTCAATCAAATGTGACATCGGTGTTGCTCGGTGCGAACTGTCCGAAGTCCAGTCAGCTAACTTTTAGCTACTGTTAGCTAGCTAGCTAGCTAGCAGCTGGAGTGGTTAGTTAGCAGGCTGGCACAGCAGGGCTGGTGAATCCGGCTAGTCAAGTCATAATTCGTTGGCTCTCAGTGTGAAACAGCTGTAGAGGTTCGTTTTGTGCGAGGATACTGAACTGCTTCCCCGTTGACGCACTGCTTGCCAAATGAGCTACAAACGGGAAGAAATTAATGCAGACAGCTAGCTTGACAATTCGACGTTAAAAGATAGCTACCTAGCTATATTATAATCACGTCAATTTCACTAAACATAAAATGAGACTGGCAAAGAAATGTGGGTAGCTGGCTACATAGCCTAACCAATGAAGAAGCCGGAATAATGCAACGACCTGTTTTATTTGTAGCACCTTAAAAAAGACTGGCTACAAATCGAGTCCGGGGATTCCAAGTTTAGGCCAAGTGGGGAAATCTAAAAGGTCCCTGTTTAAGTCGAGCACGATTGGTTAGCTGTGGTTGACTGCAGCTCATCAGCACCCAGTCCTCTTTATCCAGAGCAGTAGCTGTCCAAGTGTCTGTCCCAAAAGTTTAGGGTTGGGTTAGCTACGCTAGCTGACGGGCTAGCTAACACTATCACCCGTCTTAACCAAGCGAACCTCACATCCGCGATATTGCGCCGAGTAATCCGTAGCGCTAATATGTCCACCGACTGCAACACTGTTCGCTTTAATCGAGGCAAGTTGTTGACAATCCAGCGATTTGAAGCTACGAGCCACCAACTTAAGCTAATAACCGCCGAGCAAAACCGTCATATTGATGCCCCCATTGGCACAGCACCCCCGACTGCGCTGCCTGAAAATCATACTAACCACCTGCTAACTGTCGTCGGTAGCTGACTGGCTGCCTTCGAAAAGCTCGCTGGTGTTTTATAAAGTCGCTTACGGCTACGACTCGTGTAGCTGCACTAAAAAAATCAAATCGCGTCGTATATTTACACTGTACACCGCAAAGAAGGCCGAATTAAATCTGTATGCAGATAGGAGTTGTCGTGTTGGGCGGCCACAAATCTGACTGCGCCGCCCGGACGGACACCGCTGTTGTTTGCGTTCAAGAGAGCACCGTGAATCAGTCCGTAGCGGCTTCCTTTCGCAAACTCTCGTCCGGCTGTTAAAATAAAAGTCTCCCTCGTGCTCGTACACCCAGCGACGACCTGCTAGCAGGTGCGTCATCCCGCGGCTCCTGTATAAACATCTCGATTAGTCTGCCTTTAGTCTGAGGATGTAAGTTTTAGCAGCTCGGTTGTCTTCTGCTGCACACTACTGCAGGGTAATTCTGGGTCTCTCCGCCTTGTTTACACCAACCCTTGTTAGCAAAGCAGGGCACTGTTACAGGAAACGCCGCTCGCGGGACTTTTATTTTGAAATCGCGTACTGCAACTTCGTAAAAGTTGTTTCCACGGTTTACTGATATCAGAAATTAAAACTGAACTACTAAATATGTTATATAATATCAGAAGTAAATCACATCTGTAACCACTTAATAATAAAATGTCAGAATACTTTACTAGTTTCAGTTCTCAGTAGTGCGAACTCGTGGCTTTTCCCTTAAAGGGGAATTCCAGCGATTTTCCACACTTTTTGCATAATTTCCTAATTAATTCGTAATTATGACGTAAACAAGGTCATCCAGGGTGGTTTGATGTAAAATGGTTCGTTGTGGAAAATATAAGCGTTTAGTCCTTACATGTAAAAGTAAAGCTTTCTATTATATAAGAATTTAATTTGCACTTTTGCAATGTCTGGACTAAACGACCAAATATTTATTCATTAAAATTTCATCATGTTAAATTAAAATGTTTTCCTTGACAAAATATAATGGCCCACATTTTAAAACTCATTCTAATAAACATCATTCCTTCCATTAGAATTAAAGAGCAAAAGCATCTAATTCTTACTGGTAAAAACAAGCTTCAAATATTATCCATTTTTAGAAGCACTAATAACATTATTTGAAAACTGTGGGTTAACAGCTAAACCAGCTCTCCTTAAAACAGCAGATTGTGCCTCTGCACTTCCCTATGTTATGGACAGGAGCCTGATCCTAGCTAGAGACCTCTGGTATACGGTTGCATTTCCAGTAAGTCATTTAGCAGAGGCACTTATTCAGAATGACCGACTTCTATTGTTAGCCCTGTGTGATGGATGGCTGGTGAAGGAGTCCATAGTGGTAGACAGGTCCTGTATAGATGAAGCCTTTGCAGGTAAATAAGTTCTGTCTTGCCCTGAGTAAGTGGACCTAGAACTGGCTCCTGGAGAATGGTGGAGAGAGAAAGAGAGAGCCTGCTCACATTACCTGGTGGGATCGATCCTGAAAGAAGAATGAGAACCAAAGTGGGAGCAGTGCTGCGGATGCCCGAAAGTGTTGAAATGGGCATCTGATGGTTCGCAGTGTCAAAGGCAGCTGACACATCAAGGAGGATGAGGACTCCAGTTCTCCCTGGAGATTCAGTGAGTGACAAGAGAGCAGTTTCTGTTGAATGGCTTGGCTTGTGTACAAACTGTCTACCTCATACATCCCAAGTAAGTCTTCCAACGGGCATTCTGCAAAGAGATCAGCCTGAGCTACTGCATCTGAATTTGTCAACAATGCATAGAATCATGCTTATAGATCGGGAATTGAAAATAAGTCAGTAGAAGCCTCAAATGCCCTTTTATAGCTGAGTAATACGCTGATAATGAATAACTTGTCTTCCTCAGTAATTTAGGTGTGTCTAACAACATGGCCATCTGAAAGGAGTCACATTGTTTTCAGTAAGCTAAACCGTTTGAGGGACCGTGATTATAGCTACGGATTTAAATCCATGAATAGCCCATCTATGAAGAGTGATAGCCAGGTTTGAGGGTTTCTTAATTAACCATTCCTGTTCGCTCATAGCAGCCTGACTGAAACCTAGTACACGTTGCTGCCATCTACTGGTACGTGGCAGAGAGAAAATGATGGCAGGTCCAGAGACAGGGGACGTTTTAAAGGATTCATATGCATTTCTTCACCTCAGCATGAATGGGCGGGGCTAAACAGTCGCAGGCTGAATACATGAACATAATTATGCAGTGTTTTTTTTTGTTATGTCACAAAAACAATGAATGCGAAACGGGCAACAGCTCGTGTGGACTGCATGACTAGAGAGCAAGCGGTACATGGTTTAAAACTTGATAATGTAATATATGATATAATAACAATATAATAAAATAGAGTTCAATTTTGAAGTTAGTTTTACTTTGAAACTGTGGTCTATATGTTTGAAGAGATGACTGTACTTGAGTACTGTAGCACTACTGTACATTACATTGCATTATATTACACTACATTACATCTCAGAGTAATTCTTAATTGTTTCTGCTTGTCCCACAGTTTTCAAGATATCGATAACGTTCCAACTCCAGAATCTTGGGTCTGATCAGGAATGGTAGGCTGCTGTACAGCTTTCTGATTGGACATACTGTTTCTGTGCAGCTCTTGATGAATGAAAGTGGTGTAAAAGTTTGTTCACCAAACTTAAATCACAATGAGTGGTAAGTCCGTTACCAATATCCCATTAACCATGTGGGATATCATAGTATGTGGGATAACCACCAGCATCCATCTAGAAGCACACTGGCCATCACCTGGATACCACAGCAACTTTTTAGCAACACCCTAGTAAAACTATTTGGGACACCATAGCAACCACCTAGCAATATCTTAGCAACCACCTGGGATACCATAGCAACCAACTAGCAACACCTTAGCAAAATTTTATTGGGATACCATATTCACCACCTAGCAACATCCTATCGTAGCAACCACTTGGGATACCATAGCAACCACCTGGGATACCAAAGCAACCACCTAAAAACACCTTAGCAAAACTATTTGGGATGCCGTAGCAACCACCTAGCAATATCTTAGCAACCACCTGGGATCCCATAGCAACCACATGGGATACCATAGCGACCACAGGGCAACATCACGCGTGAGCTATGTAATCTCTCTGCTTCTCTTCATCAGAAATATTTAGTGCCGCTTAGATTAAACAAGCGAAGCCAGAAGAAGAAACGCCCAGCCCAACTAAACTATGGTAATCGGTTATGTAATAGATCACATGGAGCCCCAGAACTGGTGCGATAAGCTCCTTTCCCCATCCTTTCATCCAGCATGAGGAACGATGCGGGGACGTTTATTTATTTATTTATTTATTTATTTATTTGTTATTTCTCAGAAACCCTGTAATTTGCGCTTTGCTGCGTTCCGTACACATTTATCTTTCTTTTCCTTTTTTTTTTTTTTGGTCGTTATATGTTGTGCTGCCCATTGGTCTGGCATGACGTCATGCATTCAGAGACGCCACCTTTCATCCCCAGCATCCTCGTTCTTCTCTTCCTTCTCCTCCTCCTCCTCCTTCTCCTGCGCCTGTCCGCGTGCGCGCGCTTGCTCGCTCGCTCGCTCTCTCGCTCGGTTGCGCACGCGCTTCACAACACGGCGCACGTTCACGCGCGTCTACGGTCACACGCACGCACTCACGCGCGCGTGTACACAGACAGACATACACACATACATGCATACAGTCGAGCGGTGACGGAGCGGTCCATGCTGGGAGTAGAGGGGGTAAGGGGTGGGGGGGCAGCGCATCTCGCACGCGCGTAGTAATCGGTCCACGAGGAGAGTGTTTTGTGCGTGCGCGTGAGGGAACCTTCATTAAGAGAATAATGCTCTCGCAGGACGTAACACGAAAACGCAGCTAGCCATGTAAGCAGCCGCCCCCGGGAGGAGCACACGGTCAAGAGCGGTCTGAAATAATGACGAGACAGCGGACGTACCGAGTGTAACGTAAGTAATGCTTTGTCTTATTTTCCAGGCTAGCGTTCCGATGAAAGACCACCCTGTAGCCCCCCACCACATCCAGCTGTATTTACGTCTTAACTAAGGCTATGGTTAATTAAAATAATAATAATAATAATAAACTGGGGTTGTTTTTCCCCGCCTTATTCTGTGGCGTCTTTGTGGAATTCTCCGTTCCACCTTAAATGGTGCAGCAGTTACATGTAACTGCTGCACCATTTAAGGTGGAACGGCGAATTCCAAAAAGAAGCCACAGAAAACAGGGAATAAACAATCTCAGGCTCATTTATGAACGTGATATGAACCTGAACGCCTCAATGAAGGCTTGGCTGACCAGTAGCACTGGTCATTTTCTGAAGGGCAGTGCTAGCGGGTTGTGTGAACAAAGGCCTGGGACGAGAGCGCTGCTTGCTAATCTCCTGCCACACTGATAGATAGAAAGTGACGGAGAGGCTGGAGCTGTATGAGCGTAATGATGTGTGACGATGCGCGAAATCCTTTCCTACTCGGCTTCCCACCTTATTTAGCCCTTATCGGCACACAGAATTCGCCCTGCGTCGATTAGCTGCCATAAAGACCATAAAGACACGAATAAAGGGGTGAGGGATGTGATATAGGGCTCATGTGTGGACGCTGGCTAGCACAGGCCTGCATCTGACGCAGGCTCGCTGGCTCATTGATTTGTAGAGCATGTGTAGACACGAAGTGGACGCGAGTGAACATAACGTTTGGTCTAATTTCGATGGAGTAAGGTCTTTTCTTCTTCTTCTTCTTCTTCTTTTTCTTCGTCTTCCTCTTCGTCTTCTCCTTCTTCTTCTTCTTTCCTCAGCATTAACTAATGATTTAGGGAACTGCACACTCTTCAAATCAGTGGAGGGCTCTTTAAAGGGCCCATAAGCAAACAGGCTCTCTGATTGGATAATTGCTGCATTGATTACAGTACAGTTTCAGCTGGCAACAAATCTTCTGACCTGATGCAGTGAGTATGCGCCTCACAATCATGTGGGAAGGTGTATCCGGTTGGTGGTGGAGACCCTGAGTGACCCTGACGGACATGGACAGGAGAACTCATGGTTGTGTTTAATACTGAAAGGTGACTTGTTGATGACTAAACAGCTGGGTGGCCACTGGAAGACCACTTAACAAGTGCAGCTAACCGGAAGAAGCAATGCAAAAAGGTCATGTGGTCAAAAAAGTCCAGATTTATTCCTGAGTGATAGGCACATCAGGATATGTAGGTGGTGGCATTGAAGTGATGCAGCCATCATACATAGTGCCCACTGTACAAGCCTCTGGTACAGGTGACCACCTGAATGTACTGAATGACCAGACAATGCCGGGATTCATCATTTTTCACACATTAATTAGCCAGTCCAACTTCAACCCCATCAAAAGTCTTGAAATGTGCCTGGAGTGGCTCAACTCTCCTATCATCAATACAAAATCACAAGCAAAAATGAATGAGACTCTGGACGGAAATTAGTCATGTGATGTTACGTGAGGTTGTCAAAATAATACCACACCGTATACGCACTGTAATGAAAGTTAAAGGTGGTCCAGTGAATTATTAAGAGTGTGATTTTTTTGCTGATCTGTAAAATGACTCTGTTCTGATCGGGCCCCCCGCAAAAAAAAGCAGTCCAGGCTGAAAAACTCTTTAGAATTGAAACCTGAATGGGCGGAGCTAAACTACTGCCACCTGAATAGGCGGATATTTGCAAATGTCTTGTTAGTGACATCACAAAACAATGAATTCAATGCAGGCAGATTTTTCCATATACACTCATCGTCAAAAGAATTCCTGCACCCGGAAGGAAGTATCATCCTGCAATGCTGTTGGGAAGGAAGATAAAGGTTACAAGGAACAATAAATGATGATAAATTTAGACTGATATGATCAATATTTACTGAGATACACATACAGAAGTAGTGTCTCTCAGTATGGCGTCAGGCCGCCATGTTTGCTGACGTAACATGCCCAACGTCTCGGCATGGAGTTGTAGAGGTTCCTAATGGTGTCCTGTGATAAACCATCCGATGCAGCTTGAATATTCTCTCACAGTTCCTGCAGATTGTGCGGTAGGGGTGGAGGTGGAGTAACACCGGGCATCCTGGATGTGTGGCGCATGACAACAAACCATTCATCTTGGTGCTGACTACGGTGCCTCCAGATTCGTTGGTCGTCTCCACCAAGACAAAAGTGGGACTCGTCACTGAAGATGACCTGCTGCCATTCTGAGTCACTCCATGACAGCCTGGCATGACATCATTGCAGTCTTTGGTGACGTTGACGTGGTGTTAAGAGCGTTCGTTGCAACTGTGCGTGCATGTAGTGCAGCTGGCATTAACAGGACTCATGGAGGCCATCACTGCTTCCTCATGGTTCGCAATCGTGGCTGTTGGGTCAGTCAGGTGCAGAGTTAAGGCCTGTCATTGCTTGCATCACTTGCACGGCTGAACTTGAAGCTTGAATCGTTCGCATGTCCCGTGTCAAACCTACCCACCCAAGTTTCATTCCTGTCGGTTGATTCCTTCTGGGTGCAGCTATTTGTGCAACTATTTTTTGATGATGATGTCCCATTCATCCTGCAGCAGTTCAGCACTCATACTGAAGTTTGACTGATGCATCAGCTCCGAGTTCTTTTCTGAATAAGGCACAATACGGGACAGCCAATCAGGACAGAGCTTAGAACAGTCATAAAGGCACAACAAAAGCAGTCTGGAAAATGGTTATGTGAAATGAATTGTGGCCACATTTAGTGCATAAAGCCACACATATGCCATAAGTTAAAGGAGAAAACAAAACATTAAGGGCCCTTTAAAGAAACGCGATGTGCATGTATGAAGAGCCTCCGCATAGTACGATGTTCTATACTCATTAAGGGTTTTTCCTAAAATGGTATATTCAACTCATGATCCACTGAGGAGCCTTTCTGTTAAATAGACTCTGATTTGCTGGTTTAGATATGAAGTATTCAAAGACTGTATAAACCTACACTGTTTCATTCGTTCTTGGAGTGCCAGCCATCATTCTACACATTTACGTCAATGATTTAGTGTACACTGTACTACATTTCGACTGCCTACAACAACAGCGGCCTGTGAAATGTGATCACTGTTTGCCACGGTTGTGCTTAGCCAGTAACTGTGCTCACAATGCAAAGAGTGTGCTGTTCTGGCTTCAGTGTGACGTAAAGAAAACTCATTACCATGTAGGTTTTTGTGTGTGTGTGTGTGTGTGTTAGTGCTGATGAGGTGTGTTTATGGTGTGAGCGAAAAGTGATCAGAGTGATGTTGACTTGCACCATGACAAATCTGGGTCAATGTAACCACCACCCCCTTCACCACAGGCTACAAAAGGCAAGGCTGAAAAAGGAAAGAGGATGAGGAGACCGTCACCAGGCTCTGTGCGTGGATGTAGGCATGTGGGCTTAAAAGCACGGCGTGATGACTGTGTCCTGGAGTGGAGTGTGTGTGTACGTCTGGAGTGCGGTTTTGCATGCGTGTCCCTCCCATGAGGTCTATGGCTGATTCAGCCATGTCACATCTTGTATTTGTTCTCCCGGTCCTCTCTTTCCCCTCCTCCCTCCCTCCCTCCCTCCCTCGCATCCTTATCTACAGACTTTCCTCCGACAGTCCATAATGCTTATTGCTAATGTTATTAGCTGCCACTGCGTAAAAACTACAAGCTGGTATATGCTATTAATTCATCAGAACATTGCATTTATGATATTATTACTGGCTGTTGGCTTTAAGATCAATGTTAAGTAATTAAAAGTTCCCCTCCTACCTCCCTAACAAACATATCCCCGTAGGCTCCTCCATATATGACTGTTGAGGTTGATTTTGCGCTTCTGGCAAGAGCTATTTACCTATGTATTATGGGGAGTGTCTTTTTACTGACAAGTCTGTAATGTTTATCCCATGTATTGGTCTCTGTTGTTTTTGGTGTGCACTTAACAGGAAGGTTGTGGATGACCGACAGAAACTATGCTTAGCTTCTGTGCATTACTCATCACAATTGTTTGTGTAATTGTGCTTGCTGTGACTAATACTGAGCAGTCTTCTAAATAGACATGTATTATGTGTACAAGCTGTCTATATATATATATGTAGATATGTATACTATATTTATACATACTCAAATACAAGAATGCATAAGCGCTAGTAGACTAATCCAGCCTGTGTCTTCTTTTCCTCCCGACCTATAAATACACAGCTCTGCTTAACCCCAGATGCCTCCTCTCCCTCTTGACGAGCGCATAGTGGTTATTCAGCGGCCTAAAAGCTTGGCCCTGCGCGTGGCCTCCCCACCGACCACCTCCCAGTCTTCCTCACAACGCCTTCCCATCCGAAACGAGCCCCCACCCCGCTCACCACAGCCCCAACCTCCGCCACCCCGTCCCTACCCACCCTCCAACTCTCTGTCCCTGGAATGCAGGCACAGGCACTTATCCCGTGTGCAGAGAGCAAAGGGCGAGAGAGGTGCCACCACAGAGGACAGCACCAGGGTCCCTAGTCACTGTCACAGCAATGGGACTGTGACTCTGGGTCCCAGACCCCACAAGCACACACATACCATTGACATTAAAGTATCTGTGGACAAAGGAGGGACGCACACAGACAAAGGGCGCAGCAGCAGCTTGACTCGAGGCGGGAGCGTCAGAGAGGGCCGAAGCAAGAAGGTATCTCTGCACGTGGATCCGGTGCAAGGCGACCGGAAACCTAGAGGAAAGTCTACAGAGCCAGCTGATAGGCACCAAAACAAGACCCAGCACAGTAGCCAGTATCAGAACCACCTGGCAGTATCACCTGGTGGGGTCCTGGAATTTGTTCCGGCCCAAAGACAGCAGTCAAAACCTAGGCGGGCAAGAGACGACGACTTGCCATCAAAGTCTCATTCTGCGACTGCCAACTACAGGGACGTGCCTTCTGTGGGTAACAAAGAGAACTCCAAACTGGGACCTGTCCAACAGCCTCCCAACCCCCACAGTCTGCCCCGTCACCATAGCTCTGCCCCATCACCTCATGCCTCCGTCCTAAACACCCACTACCCGGCTGCCCCACCCTCTGTCCCTTTCCGGGCTCCCTCCTCTTTCCAGCACATCAGTCAAACCCGTCCCTCCCGTACCAGAGACCAACGCCCCCAGATCCTCCACGGCTTGCCTCTCTCCCCCACCTCCTCTCGAGGAGGCTTTCCTAGCCCAGACCACACCTGTACCATCGACTTTTCTCGCCCATTCAGCTGTGGCTGTTGGAGGCTGGTGCGTTGTAGGGGAGGGAGAGGTCACTCGACTGGCTGTCAAGGCGGTGCTGGAAGCCCATCCTCATCATTTTCCCAAGCCCAAGGAGCAGCTGCAAACAAGAGAGGTGACAGCACCATGGGGCTGAAAACGTTAGGTGGATGTCTGTCCACAGCCTCCACCACCAACACCTCTTCATCCAACAGCACTGTGTCAGACTGCCGCACAGGGCTTCTAAGACCCTTGGGGTGTGCATCCTGTTCTGGGGAAGGTAGAGGTTTCGAGAGTCCTGCAGCTTTCCGTAAGAAACTGGTTGGTGGTTGCCTACCCTGCACCCCTTTGTCCTCCTCTGCTCCCTTGCGTGCGCTGCAGAGTTGTGTCAGCGGATGCAACCCTAAAGCAAGTCAGACTGGTAGCTCCACCTGCAGCTACTGTAGCAGTGATCCCATAGTCGTGACTTTTAACCCTCACAGAGCAAAACCTCCCAACATGGGCCACGGTATCGGGGCACATACCATGGGAGGCTACCAACCTGACGACGATGACTACAGCGTGCGCACAATTTGGCCTGAGGAGCTCGCAAAAAAGATGACGCGCTCTAAAACCCAACCTAACCACCACAATGCTGCGATGGGGATGGGAACAGGACGGTCTTGCATGGGCCCTGACCAGAATGGCAGCAACGGAACTAGTCCTGTTATTCTAGACTGCCGGAATCTTCTAGAGTTCACCCGCTCCCAGCTGACCGACCACGCTGGACGACGGAGGCTCCAGCAAGGCAAGATGGCAGTTTTGGACTTCATGGGCTCAGGAAGCAGCAGAGACCAAGGCCGGGACTCTCTGAAGCGGCTCTGGAACAAGGGAGGAGATGCAAGAATGGGGGATGACGATGGATTAGATGATGACATGCTTCCACGTTCCCCTTCCCCTCACTCTCCCCCTTCTGAGTCTCCACCCTCTTTCTCCCCTCCACCTTCTGCCCCTGGTACCCTCATCAAACCCAAACCCAGAGGAAGAGAGCGGGAAGGTGGACACTCGTTACCTTCGGCACAGTCACTTCACTTGGTCCTCAACTCCCTCAACAGAGAGCAAGAAGAGGAGGAGAATGGAAGAGGTAAGGATGCCTATTTGTATTCCTGCAAGATATGACGAACACATGCATTGATTGTAATACCAAGATATTTGCAGATACCAAGTTTTTCATGAACAGTGTCTTCTTAAATTCAATAAGCACCCTATTAATGATTGCAAGAAACAGAAGGTAAAGACTGGGAATTTGTAGGACGTTGGGCTACGTGGAGGAAGAGCTTCAGACATGGTCCTCTTCCCAAAGTTCAGGTTATTCCGTAGCTCCTTTTCCTGGCTCTGTGTGAGCAGGTCGTAGGCCATAGATGGGATTCTAGTGTCTTCAAGACTGCAGTACCTGGACAGTTGAACTATAGCTGCCAGTAATGTAGCCAGACTTGGCCTCCAGGATGTAATTCCAGCCATAATCATACAGTCATAGTTAGTTAGAGTAATTAACCTAATACATGGCCAACATGTCCAGCAGTATCTTGGTACAATGCATGTACTACGATGCTGCCCAGTCTCTGTGCTGCTTCAGCCCAGAATTTCCGGTTTCATTGTCCCAGCCTGATTTGTAACGTGTTATTGTAATGTGTTGCTTTTTGTGGAAGAGCCAAAAGGATAATGGCTGTTAATTATTCCTGTGGTTTCGAGCAAAACGGGATGAGGGAAAGGAGCAGAATGATAATGTGAAGGCAGACAGGATAAGAGAAAGAGGGATTAAAATATGGGGAATAATTAGATTCTTCTTGCGAAATGGGGTCACTGACACCAGTCCCTCCTTCTGGCAGCGGATTAAGCGTTTCCCTCATTTACATCATGGAGTCTGAAATTCTGCGATTTTCCTACATATTTTATAAACTGCGCCTCTTAGATCAAATTTATGCCAACGTTCTGAGGGCTTCGTGTTCTTCTGCCACATGGTCTAATGCTTTATGATGTTTCCATGTTGTTGCCATCATGTAACCATGAAGTCCTATTCGGAATGAGAGCCATTTCCATATGACGTCCGGAATGGTTCCCCATTCCACGGATACGTTTATACATGGTTGTTTTGGTTTGATGCTCTCTATTTATCACCACAACCCCCCCCAACACTTTCTCGCCTAATTACCGGCTGGCTTTCACAACAGGTGCATTTATTTTGTACAAGTGGACAAGATAATGAAACGGTCTCTTGTTTTTCTCTGCCAGTGCACCTCTCCCTCCCGCTCTCCTCCTCCCTCCCCGCGTCTCTGTCGGATGAGAGTGTGATGACCCCAGATGTGGAGAACGCCGTGGTCAGCCCCATTCTACCGTTCCTTTACCTGGGAAACGAGAGGGACGCGCAGGACCTGGACCTGCTGCTGCGGCTGAACATCGCCTATGTGGTAAACGTCACCACCCACCTGCCCCTGTACCATGTGGACACGGGTCTGGTGCGCTACAAGAGGATCCCTGCTACTGATAACAGCAAGCAGAACCTCCGGCAGTACTTTGAGGAGGTATTTGAGTTCATAGGTGAGGATTATTTTTAGCTGTGCTGTCTTTATTCGAACAACACGTGTGCCGAGTGAGTCATGCTCATGTTCCGTTTTAGTAATTCTTGTTTGTTCATTTTTGCCTCATTGTGTCTTTTGAGCATCACTTGTCTGATGTACGCACACAAAGGGCTATTGGTTGACAGGGTGATGCCTGCAACTGGATCTCATCTGTTGTTCCTGTTCTTTTGAATAAGAAATGATAATAGAAGAGCTATAAATAAAATCCATTTTATAAATAGCAAATGAGTCTGTGAAAATAAGGGGTAAAGGAAGAATAGAGCAACCTAGCTAATTTTTGTAAAGTGCTTTGAAGTATGTGAACACTCATCATCATAAACTAGATGCACCCAGGAGGAAGTGTGGGATTGTAATGCTATTGGGAAGGAAGATAAAGGTTACCAGGAACAATAAATGATGATACATTTAGACTGATATGAACAATATTTATTGAGCTACACATACAGAAGTAGTGTCTCTCAGTATGGTGTCAGGCCGACACGTTTACTAACGCAGCATGCCAGATGTCTCAGTATGGAGTTGTAGAGGTTCCTAATGGTGTCCTGTGGTAATCCATCCCATGCAGCTTGAATATTCTTGCATATTGGATATGCAGATTGTGCGGTAGGGGTGGAAGTGCAGTGACATCAGGCCTTCTGAATGTGTGATGTGTGACAACAAACCATTCATCTTGGCGCTGACAGTTTACGAGATCTGATATGATTGGCTTACAACTTACGAGGTCTGATCTGAATGGCTTACAATTTAAGAGGCCTGATATGATTGGCTTACAGTATTGTGGGGATTGATGTGATTGGCTTACAGTTCACAAGGTCTTTTATGGTTGGCGTACAGTTCACAAGGTCTTTTATGGTTGGCTTACAGCTTATGAGGTCTGATGTGACTGTAGTTGTACACGGTTGATATAAGAATAGAAGTCTGGTGAGACTAGAAGTCTGAGTATTGATTCCAAGTCCAAGTCAATAAAAAAAAAACAAGTACTGTAGTATTTTTTGGTATTATTATTTTTGTTCTATGGTACAAAAACAGTCTTTAGTGTGAATCTTGAACTCCACTAGCTGTCAAAATGTACAGATGATATAAAATAGCTGACTGAAAGCATGTTCTGGTTGATCATATTTTATCTCATGAAGGTCAACCCATGTTGCTCTGCATTAGTTTATGCCCCGCTCTCCTCTGGATGACTAACATGCAGTATTGTTGTTGTTGTTTTTCCTATGTCCTTTTTTTTTCCAGAGGAGGCTCATCAGAGTGGGCGAGGTGTACTGGTGCACTGCCAAGCAGGCGTGTCCCGCTCAGCGACCATCATCATCGCTTACTTGATGAAGCACACCCTTATGACCATGACCGACGCCTACAAGTATGTGCGGGGTCGACGGCCGGTGGTGTCTCCTAACCTCAACTTCATGGGGCAGCTGCTTGAGTTCGAGAGAGATCTCAACTCTGGCGTTACCCCTCGAATCCTGATCCCCAAACTGAGCGGCCTGGAGACACAAGTCTGAAAGAGCCAGAATGGCGGAGAGTGGCGGAGAGATGGAGATGGAGGAGATGAGAAAGAGGGCTGCTTAGCTGACGACGAAAACAACCCTAGATTTACGTCGACGTGTCGTCTTTAGTGAAGAGATGTTTAAAAATAGATCCGATAAAAAGCAATCCGGGATCCAAGATGACCCCGGGAGGGAGGAAATAGTTTGAATGAAATTGGAGTACCTCCTCTCTCTTTTGGGTATTTCGATTATGTAATAATAGCGCTTTGACAGAAGTAGGCAAACGCGTGTTTGTATAAGCAACCTCACAGTGATGCTCCGTTCATACGTATGTGCCAAGTTTTATAATGCTAACAGCGCTACATACTAATGCATTATTACTGCGTTTATTCCAATTAGCAACGATTCCTATTATCAATTACTATTATATAGCGGCCCTCGTTGGCACATGCAATGTGTAGAAACAATGGGGCGGGCGGGGCTTACATGCAATGCAAGGGCAAGCAAAGTGGCTGTCAAGCACAGGAAGAAAGACTCAATGGTGAGTTTTTCAGAACTGGGGGATAAACACACACACATTCTGTTGAGACCCAAAAACTGTAGCAAAATTCTCACACCTTCTCCACTGTGCACAGAACTTTTCTAGACAGATTTGTTCGATAGAGAGTTCAAACGCACTTTATTTTTCTATCCCGGTTTTACAGTCCTAGCGCATACCGGCCAGCTGCTGACAAAGTCGAGAAAGTTCACCATAGGCATGAACTTGATTTTTGCTTTTTATTTATTGTATTTATTTGTTACTCGTTTCGCATTCTTGAAGTCCCCGCTTGGGAGCTGTGCAATAGAAGTGCATGATAATGGCAACTAAAGCCGGCCCAGTGTGAGTTCAGGTTTCAGAACCGGACCTTTCAGATGGAACTTGAGCTTTTGTTATCTGTGAAACCATCTCCAAAGATGTAAAAGTATGAAGAGCAAAAAAACAAAAATTGTGTTTGCTATTGCAGTATTTCTCTCACAAAACGGGAGTTTCCGTGGCAGGACGGAAGAACACATTGGTGGATTCCTTGGGATTTTTATTATTATTATTATTATTATTATTATTATTATTATTATTATTATTATTGCTGAACCTGTGGACTATATGTGAAAGCATTTGCAGGTGCAGATCTCTGCTGGCATGACAGATTTTATTTTTTTTAAGCCTCTGTAATGTGTTTTGTTGTTTATTTTGTAATTTCTTTGTTTTCTAATCAGATGGCCTGAGGTGAACAGCATGGTCTCCTGAGGTCATGATGGCTGAAGAGAACTTTATAAGGACATACACTGTAAAAACTACGGTATTCATTTACGGGCTTATAAATGTACTTTAGGTGAAGCCGCCTTTCTTATCACTCCGAACCTTTCTGCCCATAGCCTGGTGTTCTGACAAATTGTGCTACCTAAATGTCTGACCACAGCACATACTTATGGGTCGCTCCGTCCAAAGAGCCGTAAAGCTTAAACCTCCTTATCAAAAAATACCACCAGCATTTAAACAACGAAGCTGAAATCAGCATCTGCTTCAAATGCTCAGTTCACCTTAAACAGTGAAGCAGTTATTATACACCTGAGGGTGCCTAACACTAGACCATGCAAAGACCACTCGTCCGCCTAGAAGACGTGTACACAGCTGGAGCAGGGGCTGGAGTTTGTACAGTTGGAAATCCCAACAGGAAACAAAACATTTGGACCAGAAACAAAGAAATCTGGTCCATCAAAAGAAGATTTTGGCGATGCTCATATAACATGCCAAGCAGAGAACAGTCACAAAGGCAAAGAAGTCATATAGAACAAAGGTCACTTACTAGGTAAAAGTCCACTGAGAATTCTCCCAAATCCTCCGATAACCCAATCCAGGATGGCCCTCGGGCACCAGAATGTAACTGCTTCACCATTTAAGGTGGAACAGGAAAATTCCGACAAGAAGCTGATGAATGACTTCAGCCTTGTGTTAAAACTACAGGTGGGACTGTTTGATAGTCTTAACGTCCTTATTAGAAAACGCTGCCAGCGTTGAAACAGTACTTAGGGTATTTTGCTAGCGTAAATCATCTTAGCGAGAGGAAGTAGTGATATTAAAGCCCTATTCAGACGGGATTTGTTTCTCATGGGGAGGTGGGGTAATGTAGCTTTACTACAGGACGTTTATGACCAATTCGCACTGGATAAGAAATCTGAGATGGAAGTGACTACTTGATTTACGCACTGTCACCTCCAAATAAACGTGCGTAATACGTAGGATGACAGCCAATCCTATAATCCACTGTTAATATTATATGAATAATGAGATTTTAGTTAGGAAAATGGCAGCTACATGTTCATAACACATATGTAGGCTGTAGACTGCGCTACACAATGACTTGTCTAAAGCTGCCAGAAGTGGTGCGCGTCTGAGGAGGCCTCTGGCTCGTCTTCTGGATTTAAGTGGTATACATTATGCAGTACCTGTGGCTTACCACAGACTTGAACGACCCGAGGTATCAAAACTAATAGCCTCCACGTCTGAGCGCCACACATTCTTTTTCAGAGGATATGATGGAATATTTACCCACATGTCTAGTTGTACGGGATTAACATGACCTGAGGTTATTATTGTGGCTCATTTTACAGAAGGTTAAAGGCACTGGAATCTTTACTGACACAGGAACGCACAGTCGGTAAAAGTGACTGACACGGTACATTCGGAGAATCACAGAGGAACACTGGTAACAATTACATTACCCCACCTAATCCCGTCCAAATTTGGTCTTAAGAGTCTGAACTGAATTAACATTAAAACCACAAAAAATGTGAAACACTTACTATGCCAGGGATCTACAAATCTGGACCTTGAGTCCAGTTTCCAATCCTTGGTAGAAGTGGCACTACATGTCCAATCAATTACTTCAACTATTCCCTTAACTTCCAGGGAGAGCAAAAGGTCCAGACTCAAGGTCCAGATTTGAGGACCTGGGTACTACACTATACCTCTGATGTGCATGTGCTCGGTAAGACCAGTCAGTGGGTAGCACAAATAGTTAGAACACAGGCTCTGAACGGGTTCGGTTACTTTCCTTTCTTGAGGGTGATTTTCCGTTTTTCAGTGGCATCAGCAAAAATGAGATGTAACAGATGAGTGGACTGTCTGACTGGACTCGAACGGATGCAGTTGTAAAGCTACCCCTCCATTCCTATCAGAGGCCATTTAGAGTTTAGCAAGTCCATAAGCTAATTCAAAAAACAAGAACATAAGAGCATGTTTCTATTATGTGCTTAATCCAGCCCCATGGTTATGTACCATGTATGCTATTTACAGCCGTCTTGGCTAATTTGCTTCCCTTACCACTCATTTTCATGGCGGCCTTTTGAATAAACCAGATGTATTGAGCTCTCAGGACAGAAGGCAAATCATCTGCTTTGAACGATCGACTGTGGAAAACGTCCACCATCTTAACTCTTCCTGGATCCTCTTACCCTCTGGTCCATTGTTTACATTCCCTCCTCTTAGTTCGTAGGTTCTGAAGACTGCTCTCCTTTTATGATACTATGCACCATGAAAACTTCTCCTTTTTTTAATATGGAAGTGTAATCTGTGACGAAGACCAGGCTTTTGTTCAGTTCACTGTGATAAGCTTTCCTCCTCCTGCGTGTTGTCAAGTTCTCAGCCTTAGTCCCCGAAGTCTCCCCGCATCAGTCTTGGCTTGCAGGAGGTTCGTCTGCTCTCTCTGAGCTCTTATCTGCCTCTTTTCACCCACCACTGCCACGTCTCCACTAATCTGCTCTCCCTAGAACCGTGCTTCCACTTTGCATTTCGGGCTCAAGTGAACCGGAACAGATTAGCAAAATGCACTCTTTAGAAACCAAATTTCCTAAATGGTTCCTCGCTTGAACATGGGGTTCTTGGGAAAACCTTCAAATGGAATGGAACCCCTCTTGGTTCCCTAGTGAACTTTTCAATCTATAGCTCCTTGGAAAACCATTTTTGCCAATGCATGTTTCCTAAGTTTAAAAACAATCCACGTAATGTAAAAGTTCTCCAAATAACCCCTAAGTCGGCATAGAACCTTGACATTATTCAAAGGTTCTCTACCTCTAACGAACCTAAAGAAGTTCCTCTATGGCATGGCATAATGAACCCTTTTTCCATGGAGCAGTAGCTCAGAAGACCCGCTTTTGGTTTCCTAAAGCACCATGTTTGAAAAAGAGATTTGTGAAAAAGAACCTTCTATAGGTTCCACATCATGTAAAGGTTCTGTACTCACTTAAGGGTTCTTCCTAAAGCCTTTTTATTGTGTGAAGGTTCTTCATTCTCTTTTCCAAACAGATTCTCTACAGCAACATCCATTGAAAGGTTCTTCTGGGGACCAAGATTGATTGATTATCTTAAGGCGCTGCGCAAAGAACTGTTAACAGGCTATTTTATTTTTGCTCAGTACCGGACTGTTTTAGGCCGAGTCATGTTTCCAAAGGAAGTAAGAACACGTGATGCTTATTGAACGCTCTTATCCGTGGGTTAAAAGTGCTCTGAGAGACCGGATGGATCTCTGGGATCAGATGCTGCTCATAAATATTCTGAACAACAAAAGCATTTAAACTTGAATATTTGTACTTGTGATAGTGGTCCAGAGACCCGTTACTCCTTGACACGTTTGTCTTGTATGGGATGATCTGTGTTAATTTGAAACCCTATTTACTCCTTTTCTTTTGCTATTTATTTATTTATTTATTTTAATCTAAAACTGCCAATTGCTCCTCCCACATACACACACAGACATACATACGTATATACATATATACACGCTCATTAAAGAAATGGTTGCATCCAGAAGGAAGTGTGGGATTGCAGTGCTATTGGGAAGGAAGATAAAGGTTACCAGGAACAATACATGATGATAAATTTAGACTGATATGAACAATATTTATTGAGCTACACATACAGAAGTAGTGTCTCTCAGTATGGTGTCGGGCCGACACGTTTACTAACGCAAAGTGCCAGACGTTGCAGCATGGAGTTGTAGAGGTTCCTAATGGTGTCCTGTGATAATCCATCCCATCCAGCTTGAATATTCTCACACAGGTCCTGCAGATTGTGCGGTAGGGGTGGAGGTGGAGTGACACCAGGCCTTCTGGACGTTTATCTTACCACTGACCACGGTGCCTCCACACACGGAATCTTTGGTCATCTACACCAAGACAAAAGCGGGACTCGTCACTGAAGATGACCTGCTGCCATTCTGAGTTGCTCCATGACAGTCTGGCACGACACCATTGTGGTTCTTGGTGACATTGAAGTGGTCGTTGTAACAGTCTGTGTGCATGTAGTCCTGTGTCGTACAGCTGTCTGCCAATAGTGCTGGCACTAACAGGAGGCCTCATGGAGGGCATCATTGCTAGCTCAATGTCCACAATCGTGGCTGTTGGGTCAGTCAGGTGCAGCGATAGTGCCCGTCCTTCTCCTTCTGGGTGCAACAATTTGTGCACAAACATATATATACACACACACACACACACGTTTTAGGGGTGAAATTGAAATTCCAGAAATACCTTTGGGTATAGAAACTGTCTTCCAAGTCAGTGTAGCGCCGAAGAGTGGCGAGGAAATTGGCATTGACTGAACTTGTTTGTGCAATGTGCGAGAGAGAGAGATATAGCTGAAATGGGGGAGAAAGGTCATTTAAGTCAATTATCTTTCTTTCCTACCATTTCAAGCAGAAATCCCGACCTCAGGCCTGGCGGAGTAATCATGACCGAAACCCCGCCGGAAGCCTGTCCATCTGTCAATGCCACAATAAACTATGCCTTCTTTTCCCACAGGTTTGCTCTTCCAGTCATTAGAAAACGCTTACCTCTCTATTTATTCAATCATACCTTCCACCGCGGAGAAGAACGAAGGTATGACGAGCGCCAGAAAGTGACTTTTGAGCTCACCACTCTCTGTGAAACCGTGCGAGATGGAACATGCGCTGATTGATCTCTTAGCTCTGTGTTTCCTTTGCACACCATACTGAACGTCTCAATGTACAGTTCTGTGTATAATTTGCTCAGACATGTAAACCTGTGTCTGTTTCGGTGACTTTATTCATGTGCTCTTGATTTTGAGAAATTCTCGTGCCAAAATTTAGGCTGACGGTCGTGACCTCAGTTTGTGAACGATACGAGAGGAAGTGCCCTGGAGGAGAAAAGTGTCCCATTATCAGTGTCTTACCTCCGCTCCCCCGCCTCCCTGGGTGATATGAAGTTAGTCCAGCTAACCCGACGCCGGTGTTGTACTGCGTTGCTGTATCTTTATACTTTATGTGCAGAGTTTTCCGCTAAACTGCTGAATAATGACTCTCATGAGATGACGTTCTATTTTCATATGTTGACAATGTTTTTTCGTCTGATCATTACGATTTTATCAGTGACTCTTTTGATAGAGATGTATAGAAGTATTAGGTCACCGTCGCTACCGGATGACTGGAATAATCGGAATGCATGTTGTACTTTCGAACCCCGTCTCCACCTAAAACGGAGATTTTGGTGTCCGTGCTGCTCTGTATTGGGTGCAGTTGGACGTGTCAGTCTTTTCTCATGCACTCATGTGTTCATTTTGTCCTCCACTCCTAGAAATAAGGGTAATGTAATGGTTCTTGGCCCCTTGTATGGAAGCTAGACTTCATTTAAAGGAGCAATATGTATAATGACGCAATATATCCAATACATACTCCTCACTCTTCCATCTGTTTACTAACCGGTCTGAAGGACTGTTACGAGTTCAGCATCAGACTTTGTCCCTTTATGTGCCAAGAGAGGTGGAAAGCAACACCAACGTTAACTCTTGTTTTGCTGCTATTTTTGTCACTTGTTTTCTTTGTCTTTGAGTTTGGTGTTTTCTTTCAAAAAAGCAAGCATGCTCCTTCTATATCCACTCATGTGGCAGACTATATGTCCTCTTGAGGTACAATGTTGTATTATGAGACGTGACGGGCTGGGGCTAGTTGGTCAGCATGCTAACTTTCAGCAGATGTCTCTGCAGCACAATACATAGACATCTATAACGTACTATTAAAACTGTTATTTCCTCACATTCTGTTGATTTTGGTGAACTGAATTTTTGTTATTCATGGATGGTTTTCAACTAAAAATCTCACGTATTAATTACGTCATTTTGCATATTGCTCCTTTAATCTCTCACAGTTCTCTGAAGCACTGTCTATTGAAAGGTTCTTAAGGGAACTATTGCGTTGCTCCAAAGGGAATCTTTTTTTTTTTTGGCACCTTTATTTGTAAGAGTGTGTTTTGGCTTTATCATCATGTGAATTGATATGTGAATTGATAGGAGGGCTTTTGTTGTTTGTTTGTTTGTTCGTTTTTTTACTAAAACCTACTGTGATATTGTTCTAAAGCAACAATGATAATCAGGTTTAGAAGCTGATTATTACCAGTAATGACTACGAGAATGACTTACCTCTTCAAGAAAACAAGCGAAAAACAAAAACAACGGCTGGCTGTATTAGCACAGAACTGTCCACCATTATGATGTACTGATTTCTGGAAAACTAAAAGGATTTGTTGAAATACATTTTTTTTACATCAAATCACCAACACAGTGTGCCGCTGTTTCTTTGCCAAAGCAGTTCACGATGACATAATGCGGGTTGTGTATCAACATGGTAGCACTCCCTGCCGAATAGACTAGCACAGTCCTGCATGCATGTCAAGCCACTCTAAGCCAGTCTAGTGCTGGTCTGATGCTGGTTTAGCTGGTCACCCCAGCATGGTCATGCTGGTTGACCAGCATACCATTGTCAAAACACAACATATGCTGGTTTTATTGCTGACCAGCATCCAAAACATTGCTGCTGGCACAACAAAACCAGTGATATGCTGATTTGGGTGTTGATCAGCTTACCTACATCCATTGCTGCTGACCAGCATCCAAAACCACATATTGCTGCTGGCACAACAAAACGTTCTATCTCCATTTTTGACGTTTTTCAGTTTCGGAATCATTTTGAAAATGCCTGTTTCTCTTTACATTGTATATAAATTTCATGTTGAATGGACCAAAAGAAAAAAAACTCGGATGTTCCTTTTCCTTCTCCTGTAAAGTTAGCATTTTGGAGATACGAGGTTCTATTCCGACAGCAGCGATAAGCTGATTTGGGTGGTGATCAGCTTATCCACATCCATTGCTGCTGACCAGCATTCCAAACCTAACATATGCTGGTTTTTGCTGGTGACCAGCCGTGCTGGCCTACGCTGGTATTTCTAGCAGGCCGTTATACAGTAAAATAAGCCCACTACCAGCAACAGGCTCATTCAAAAGCGACGGTGTGTGTGCGTGCATGCGGGGTGGGGGGCATCAGTTTGGAAATTATTGGGCTCTCGCGGTATAGTCAATGTGCTTTGGTAGATTGCCATTGACGATTCGGCATTTTACCCTGTCTACTTCAACCTGCTGGAGTTACATAAGTGTTGGCTGTTGTGCGGGGTGATTGCTGTGTGCTGTGATTTAGTGCCCTGAGGGGGTTAAATCAATAGGCTGCAGAGCTATGGCTTCACGTGGGGCACATGCTGTAACACCATCACGCTCAGGTTCACTTCTCTTGGGGCTGTCGTGGGTCCAATCACAGCCCAGTCGTCTTGGTGTCAAAGAGAAGGCTGTTGCTTGTGTGGGTAGCATGCTCTGGATGCTGAGGCATAGACTACTTCAGCGGTAGTGTTACACTGATAGAACAATGGCAATGTGCCTGAGAGGGATGCAAAAAAACTGGGGCAGGAGCTTTTAGGAGACACGTGTGGGACTGCGTGTGGAGAGATGTAGAGGGGATGGGAGGGCTTTGCATATCGTTACTCTACTATCTGAATCATTCTAGCAAACTGGTTCAAAGTCAGAGCTGAAACACTTGACACTGAAATCCTTTCGCTTTGAAAACACTGATCCATTAGGTGATCAACAGACATTCCTAGATAACAACCAGATACTATTAGATATTTTCAGGTGAGCACCAGATACTATTTGTACTATTTATTAGTATCTATTACTCACAGAACTACCATGTGAACTGTATAGAGTGGGCAGTAAATAGCAAATTGGGCAGTTATTGAGCCTTTTCAAAGACTTTTTAAGGTAAACATCAGGTGAGCACCAGATACTATTTGTACTATTTATTAGTATCTAGTACTCACCTAATAGTACTGTATGAACTGCATGGAGTGGGCTGTAAATGGTTAGTAATATGGAGAGTTATTGAGCCTGTAAAAAGACTTCTGGTGAGCACCACATATTATCAGGTTTGCACCATATACTGTTTAGCAGAACATTCCATTTAGTCACTACCGATACAAAAAACAACACAAACTGAAACTTTACTGAATATTTCAGTAGTGACAATTGTAGCGAATTTGGAGCAGAACTCAAAAATGCTAGCCAGTACGTGACTAGCGAACACAGCTATGAACATTTACACACATGAAATTATATGTTATATTGTTATCATTAAACACAGAAAAGTTGAATTAATTAAAAAAAAAAAGTTTTGGTAGTGACACTTCTTAATGTTGCACACTGATTTTCACACTTGTACTTGGGATCTACCTGCTCACCATGCGGTCGTGAGTGACAGACACAGTTTTACTTCCTGCTCTTAAATGCATAGGTGTGGCTGAAGTAAGGCTCCGCCCACTGACTGAAAGTTCTGTGTTTCTGTAGTGACATGAAAAAATAAAACTCAGGATAAATCTAAATCAAATCTGAATATATACATATATATTTTCCCAGAATAAGTTTAAGAGTGAGGCACAGTGGTGCAGTGGGATTCCTGGCTGTGGCGTCTGGGTCCTTTCTGTGTGAAGTTAGCATGATCTCCCCGTGTCTGTCTGGGTTTCCATCCACAGCCCAAAGACATGCAGTCAGGTGAGTTGGAGATGCTAAATTGCCCCCCTGGGTGTGACTGTGAGTGTGAATGTGTATGCCTGTTCAGGGTGTTTCAGCACTGGGATAGGCTGCAGCACTCCCTGTGACATTGCTGGATGAGCAGCTTTGAAAATGAAACACCTTAATTAGGTACACCATTAAATACACCTTCATTAGGTACACCTTCATTAAGTACACCTTCATTAGGTACACCTTCATTAAATACACCTTCATTAAATACACCTTCATTAGGTACACCTTCATTAGGTACACCTTCATTAAATACACCTTCATTAGGTACACCTTCATTAGGTACACCTTCATTAGGTACACCTTCATTAAATACACCTTCATTAGGTACACCTATATTAGGTACATCTTCATTAAATACACCTTCATTAGGTACACCTTCATTAAATACACCTTCATTAGGTACACCTTCATTAAATACATCTTCATTAGGTACACCTTCATTAGGTACACCTTTATTAAGTACACCTTCATTAGGTACACCTTTATTAAGTACACCTTCATTAGGTACACCTTCATTAGGTACACCTTCATTAAATACACCTTCATTAGGTACACCTTCATTAAGTACACCATTAAATACATCTACAATCTACTTTGTATCTATACATATTGTCCATTTTATCAGGTCCATGTATCATATAGGAACACTTTGTGGTTCTACTGGAGGTAATAGGCCATCTGTTTCTATCTGTGCATATTTTAGCCCCCCTCCTTTTACCTTGTTCCTCAACAGTCCCCCTGCACAAGACCCCCACAGAGCAGGTATCATTTGGGTGGTGGATCATTCTCAGCACTGCAGAGACATTGACATGGTTGTGGCATGTTAGTGTGTGTGGGTGTGGTTGTTGCTGGCATTCCAAAACACCTCAGTGTTACTGCTGGACTGAGAATCGTCCACCAACCAAAACTATCCAGCCAACAGCGTCCTGTGGGCAGCGTCCTGTGACCACTGACGAAGGACTAGAGGAGGATGACCAACACAAACTGTGCAGCAGTTTGTGTTGTCTCTGAGCTATTGTCTCTGTGCATCTACAAGGTGGACCAGCAAGGTAGGAGTGTCTAATAGAGTGGACAATACATGTATATGACCATTCAGATGACCAAAATGTGAAATCATATTATTACCATTATTATTTTGTATACAGTGTATGTATGATGTAAATATATTTGAATATCATAGGACTTGCCAAGTACTATCAGGTTAGCACCATATGCTATTTGTACTATTTATTAGTATCTAGTACTCACCAAATAGTACTGTATGAACTGTATGGATTGGGCAGTAAATAGTAAATTGGTTACTGTTACTGAGTTATTGAGCCTTATTATAGAATTACATATTATTATATTATAATATAAGTCTTATACTAAGACTTTCATTAAATCCAAAATGGTGTCTCAATACATGGCAATGAAGAAAACAGGAAGTTCCCCATTTTAAATCCATCAGTGTGCCTCATATCTAAACTGGGTTTGATGTTTAGGCTCACCGTCATGTATAAAAGACTGGATTATTACAATGCTTTGTTCCAAAAGCAGGTCTTCCAAAAGAAGTCCAGTACATAGACTATGTATATAATGAAGGTGCCCTGTAACTATCCATAACCCTGTGTGATGGTTGGGAGCGGAACTATACAAATACTGCTTTTATCTTTGCCATAACTGTGATTAGCTGGTCATATGGTCAGGCACAAAGCATGTTGTGATATCTGAGTAGGGAGTAATGTGTTGCCCTAGTCACTGTAGGAAGGAAAGCAGGTTCTGTGTCGGCAGCGAGCGTTCCCTGTTTGAGCACTGCCGCTGTTTGTTCCTGTACCGCGCACCTAATTCTCTTTCCAACATTATGTGAAGCTGTAATGACAATGCAGCCGGGTGGGCCTTTATCCTGCGGAGATAAGTCCTGATTGCATGCTAATTAAGCAGCCGTCAAATGATGCGTATGCCTTTCCTGTACACGCACAGCAGGCAGCAAAAATGATTCAAATAACGATTCAAATCATCTCTACTTAAAATACACCTCAGAATTTCAATACCCCAAACAAATCCGGGCAACTCCACAGGCAGACACTAAATATAAGTATTACTAAATATCAGTGGCAGCTGGTGGTCAAATTCGGATTGTGAGCAGGAACACAATAGGTGAAGTTGTTGAGAGGACATTTAGGCCCATCAAATGAATGGAAACACAAAGAAAGAATCATGAATAAAATAAAATGCTTCTTTTTGTCATTTTGTGCTGATTAAGCAGGACTTTCATGCACAAGCTTCCCTGCTAAATATTACTCCTCCAGCCCAAATTCTAATATCCACACACTGTCGAATACTGTGCTTCACACTGCAACACCTCCTTCGATGGAACACTCAACATTAAGCTCCTTTATAATCCTTGAATGATGATATTACACTCGTCATCAAAAGAATAGCTGCACAAATAGCTGCATCCAGAAGGAATCAACCGTCAGGAATGAAACTTGGTGGGTACATTTGACATCACGAGACATGCGAATGATTCAAGTTTCACTCTCGGCCGTGCATTTGATGTAAGCAGGGACGGGCCTTATCGCTGTACCTGACTGACCCAACAGCCACGATTGTGGACATTCAGCAACATTCAGAACAATATGAAACAACACAGGACAATGTGGAACAATACAGAACAATAAAAGACAATATGGAACAATACAGGACAATACAGAACAATAAAAGACAATATGGAACAATACAGGACAATACAGAACAATAAAAGACAATGTGGAACAATACAGAACAATAAAAGACAATATGGAACAATATAGGACAATACAGAGCAATAAAGGACAATATGAAACAATACAGGGCAATATGGAACAATACAGAACAATAAAAGACAATATGGAACAATACAGGACAATAAAAGACAATATGGAACAATACAGGACAATATGGAACAATACAGGACAGTATTGCAACTCTACATATTACAGCAAGACCGACAACTAACGTGTATAAATTAGCCTGATGAAATTTGCTTAATTGAGCTCTGAGCAATACATGAAAATGTATCCCATCACTTCCCACCCATCTGTTTCTTAACGTGACTTTATACATAGTGGTTCGTCATATGCACAGTGTTTTCTCCAAACAGTAATCTGCGTTTTGATTGTATAATCTAAAAAATAAGGTTCCGCGTTTCAAGGAATATTGGGCTACAGCATACAGGACTTTTGAGTATAACTTAATGGAACTATATAGACTGAAATTCAGGTATCCAAGTCATTGAGCAATAGGGAACGTTTGTTATATAACTTTATTCTGGAAATATTTTGGAACATTTTGGAATGTAGAAAATGAATAGCTTTGTTATTTATTACAAGTCGTTGTGGAACATGGTTTTTCATACAACAATAATGTGCATTTGAGGTCGAAATGTCCGAGTCTATTAGTGAAGATGTTTCTACTTTGCAGTTTGTTCATTGTATAATAAATGAGTCATTGCAAATTATATTATCAGCATAACAATTTGGGTGACATGTGGAATATTTAAAATACTGTACCATCCGCACCGAATAAGATGTGCAGGCCAATGCTCTTGTACTGAACACAGTAGGATAGTGGGGCAGGCCATCTTGAGCCATGCAGCTCCACTTGATGGTGAACACTGTGATCACATCAAATCACCAACACAGAGTGCAGCATGTAACACCTCTTCAACTAACCAATAACAGCAACATAGTAAGCAACATTAAATGTCTCTTTCCTACCGGGGGGCACGGCCTCTCATGAGCACCTTCGCATGGTCACTTTGCATGGCCTCTCCTCTCGCAGTCCCAGGCACTACAGTCAGTGGCAGGAAGCCACAATATTTCCATATATTTCAGAAATTCATATTGTGTGTTATGTCACCTATTTGCTTGACTGTGTGCACTTGAGCTGCAGGTAAAAGCCTAGATCAAATCTACATGAGAGCAAACACAAGAAGAGAACACAGGCCAATTGTTAACTGAAACTAGTGTCTGTCTAGGTTCGGATGCTAGTGACTATTCACACGCAATATTCTGCACACACAGAATCCCAGATGGCACCTGAGCCCGCCTTGGCTGGGCGGGTCATGTGAGTCATCATCCTCAACACGCCCACGATCCAGGAGCAGAGCAGCTAGATGTTGGTTGATGTGAGCGGTTGCACAACAGCGTGTCCTCACTCTCTCTCATTCCTGCCCCTGCAAGCGTCTTACGGGTGTGTGATTGGTGGCGCTAAGGTCTCGGTGTCGTTAGTGCTAATACAGTAGCACGGGTTTGCCTCAGCCGTACCCACATGAAGAGTAAGAGTCCAGCATGAGAAGATTTTCAAGTCTAACGCCATCTGGAAGAAAAGTGTTAGTGGGTCTGCAAGAAGCAGTTCCTGACAAGTGAAGGTTTCTCCCACTGAACGGATCAAGAACCTCGGACCTGACAACGAGGAGGTAATGTGATCAAACTACACTTCATTCATTTACATGAGGTTCATATAGAGCAGTAAACCAGACGATAGATGCAAGCTGTTTAATATTCATGTGACAAGTATTTGTTAAATCTGTGGAACATCCACTGAGCAAATCAGAAGGACCTGAACATCCATCTCTTAGTGTGGATTTTGAGGGGAAAGCAACCAAAATGTGTAAACAAGCTGTTTCCATTTTGCTGGCTAAAGGTGCTCTTGAGGTACATGATGTAAATGTCCTGGGCTGCATGATGCTGTGGACCATGCCCAGTCAGGCACAGATAATGAGCCCCCTGGAGCCAAACCATGGAGACCGAATCCCCTAGGGACTTCCTCTTAAAGGTCCTTCCTCTGCTAGGGGTGGTAATTCAAGACTTCACAGCAGCTGTGAAAACGGCTAAACGAGTCCTCATTATCTTAAATCTTTGAGATTGAGAGATGTAAATGGAATTCATGTACGTGTATGAGCATGCCCGGTCACCATATCTTCTATTTCTTGGAGTATGCAGCATGATAGCCTAGTTCTTACATTTCCTCCTCCTCTCTTTTCCTAGTCCATGGCACGATGCAGGTGCAGTGGAAGGGCCCTGTGCCTGTGTCTCCTTCCGTTCATAATGATGAGCCATCTCCTGGTGTACATCATGGTGTCCATATTCGTTGCCATCTCCTACACTCCAGAACCCCAGCTGCCTCGTCACTTCATAGCCCCCGGAGCGTCATCAAACTCTGGAGCCCTAGCGCCCCATCCACTCGCCACCTTCTGGAACCTGCGCTTGGTGGAGGGGGCTTTGTGGAATCGCCTCCAGCATCTCCAGGACAGGCAACACAATCCCATATTGAGAGGTAACAGCACAGGGGATAGTGGTCCAAACACTGATCCTGATTACATGCATGAGGCAGACGGTTCTCCTCCATGTAGTCCTGATCATCTCTGGGCATCCCAACTGCCCGACTTTAACAACATGCCTGAACAGATGCAGGACTTTGTGTTGTCCATGCACTGCAGGCGCTATAGCCTCCTGATGGATCAGCCTGACCTGTGCACCGGGCAAGATGCTGGAACAGAGGCACCCCTGCTTCTTATGGCAATCAAGTCCCAGGTGGGGCACTTTGAGAACAGGCAGGCCATCAGGGAGACGTGGGGGAGGAGCGGCCGGGTACAAGAGGAGGCAGGGGGAAAAATGTGGCAGGTACGCACCGCCTTCTTGCTCGGAAGGCAAGATACAACAACGGGCCCCCACCCGGACCTGGGGGCACTGCTACAGCTGGAGAGCGACCATCACAAAGACATCCTGCAGTGGGACTTCAGAGACACCTTCTTCAATCTCACCCTGAAGGATGTACTCTTCTGGGACTGGCTCTCCCTGCACTGCCCACATGTACACTTTGTCTTCAAAGGGGATGATGACGTTTTCGTCAGGACAGGTGCGCTCTTGGACTACTTGAACGAGCACAGATCTCCTTCCCAAGGGGCAAATAACACAAGCTTTGTAAAAGAGGATTTCCTTGTGGGGGATGTGATTACCAATGCTTGGCCCAGTCGCCAGGCCTACACTAAGTACTACATACCTGAGAGTTTCTACAAAGGTGTGTACCCAACATATGCGGGTGGAGGAGGAGTAGTGTACTCCGGCCCTCTGGCCTTGCGGCTTCGAGTAGTCTCTCGATGGGTCAGTTTGTTCCCCATCGATGATGTATACTTGGGGATGTGCCTTAACAGACTGGGGATATCCCCTACTCATCACCCTGGGTTTCTGACCTTTGACCTACCAGAGACTGAGAGGGAAAAGCCATGTGCCTACCGCAGAGTACTTTTGGTGCATAAGCGGAGCCCCAAAGAGATGCTGACGCTGTGGGGGCAACTGAAGGCTCCACTGCCTGAGTGTTAATGCAGGCCCATGGAATGAGACTTTCCAGAGATGACTTTATAGACCTAGTTTGGATAACGATCAGAGGCGCTGCCTTTTCAAAAACAACACAGATTTGAATGTTTGCCATCAGGTATTTTCATGTCAGTGGGGCATTTTATTTGCATTACAAATCTCTCCGCTGCCTCTCTGTAGGCTGCTTGGTGACTGATGCTACAGAAGTCATTATGTATGTATAGCCTGTCGGCGTAGAAAGAGCTGCGCGTATTATTGCAATTGGATAGGTTCATTTTTATGGTTTTGCTTTGGGGATTAGGGATGCACAACAATATCGGAATCTTATGGGCGTCAGCATATGATATTTGATGATATTTGATTTTTCTTTTGTACTGCAGAAGAGTGGTGGGTTAAGACGACGCTTAGCTACTGTGCAAACAATTCTGCACTTTGTTTTTCATTTGAATGCATTTTCTCAGTAATGCTAATGCAGGTAGATTTAATCTTAGCTTTCACCTTCTATTAAGAAGCTCAACTGACAAAAAAAATTAGTCACCTGTGACTGCAACGTACCTAATAGCGTGTAATACCTCAATAAGCACCAGTAACAGCTGTGATTGGATTTGGCATGGACTGGACAAGTTTCTGGATGTAGGCCACATCAATGTTCAGTCACTCTTGCATCAAAGAATTGGTCAGTTGGGCCAGATTTGGTGGATGCCTTCCCTGGCGTTTCGCTTGTTGTTCCAGGCCGTCCCACAGATTTCCAAGATGATATCAAATCTGGGAATTTGGCAGGCCAGTCCAGATGTGTGAATGCTCCTGAATGTTCATCATGTCACTCAGTCACATTTGCAGCCCTGTGAATGCCAGAATTGTCATCTTGGAACACAGGGATGGGAATGCCATGTCCCAAATTTATTGTGGTCCAAATTTATTTACTGGCACCTCAGCCCACTTCAGAACAGAGGTGACTAAATTGTTTTTGTCCGGGAAAATTATTTATATGTTTTAGAATTGGCCCAGAAATCCCATATCTGTGCATCCCTACTCATGATTTTTATGAAATCTTCATTGTGCATATATTTAAGATTCGGTTCATTAGCCTATAGAGATGTTAGTACATTGATGTACAATAAAAACTTTATTTATTGATAAATAAAAATATTTATTCATTCAGTGTCGCAATGACGATGTAATAATACACAGGCATTTTCACTGTTTTGTATGAATATTGGTTTCAAACCGTCTTTTGAGTCTTATTTTATTATTTATTTTATTGTTTTTTAGTCATTATATTTTTAATCAATCGCTACTGTCCACAGGAATATAGGGAAAGGCTGTAGCCACTGAAAGTCTTCTTTTTCTGGGAACAGATACAGAACATTGCTGAAACCCATCCAGGATCAAACACTACAGCGCTGCCATATTATGTCGCATAGTTTGTACTGTGAAGCCCAAACCGTATGAGCCAATACTGCCTTACTGTTATGTGTTTTCTTTATACCGCATCCCATAATCTGCCAAACGTTCATACCTGTAACATGTTGAATGGATCTTTATTTTCATATATAATAATTCATATATAAACATTTATCCCCATGTTAAAGCATTTTGAGTTTATGTTTTTATTTTAGATTTGAAGGGGACCAATTATGCCTTTCAGCGTTATCTCTTTCTTTCAGTGTGTTATGTAGCATTTTGTGCATGTGACATTCTGCAAAGTTATTATGCCTGAGGGAGAAACTCTCCATCACAAACCACTATTCTCAGCTGCCTTACATGCCTTGCTGGAATTCCAGTGCTATACTCTATTACAAGGTGATGTCATCTTGTAACATAGTCCTCACTGCCCACCTACCGGCAAACTTGACCCACCCTCACACAATGCACAGACAGCTAAAACAACTGACCACTCTGCTCCAGTCTAGCTAATGAAGGTGGATCTACCAGCTTGTTGTACCGGACTTTCAGTATCAAACTCTGGTTTAAACTGATACAGCAGAACCGATACCATTGTACGAATAACCACAGCGGTGTGCTGGCAGAACTTGTAGCAGGATGACGCTCTGGTGGTTGGCCAATCAGAGCACAGTGGGCTCGTCAGAAGGTAGGGCTTAAAGACAGAGAAGCATTTCAAACTAAAAGTAATTACAGAAGTACAGCAAAAATACTGTGTTTTGGGAAAACCGAAGCATGTAAATCTATTCTGGTGGACCCCAAATTCCCTTTTCCCATTTTCAGAATCAGGCATGAAAATTCATAATCGGTGCAATTCTAATTTGAGATGTTTCAGATTTAGAAAAACTGAGCTTTTCAAATCTAAAACATTTCAAATTAGAACTGCAACAATTATGAATTCTTATGCCTGTTTCTGATTTTATAACATGGCATGTCTTCATCACACTAGCACAATTCCAGAACTTTCTATCAGCCAAAGTGTAAATCTAAATAGCATCTTTAATGGGCTAAACTGACATTTCTTAAAATTCAGTAAATGAAAAATCTGGTGTCTATCAAATAACATGGATCAGATAAAATGCCATGAGTCCTGTATATTGTTGCCGTCCAAAGGAAAACATGTATCTCCATTTCATCATTTAAACACAGCAGCTGCTGTTTACACTGAGTGAAGATGTCATGATGAATGGACCAACAGAAATGGCCCAAAATTGCTTGGAAAAAAGTCTGGTTCTATTGACTAACATTATAATTAAATGAGGTTTTTGCCCTCTCCTGTAAAGTTACCATTTTGGAGATACTTGTTTTCATTGGACAGAGATGATATAATTATGCTGCATTTGGGTACAATAATTGTAGCAGCAGCATTCAGAGACAGTGTGAGTGCACTTACCTGCCTTGCTTCACTTACCTCATTAAACTGCAACACAGATCCATGTTTGGAGTAGGTCTATCACCAATCATCACCAACTCATTCATATATTCATCATCCAAACAGCTTATCCTCCTTGGTTGCGGGGGGGTGGGTGGGTTGGGTATGGGGGTGGGGGGTTAGTGTGCTGGGGGGATGATTCTGTATAACTGTAGACCTTTGAGTGAGCACAGTACAACCAATGTTTGCTACTAACCTACATAGCCAGAAAGCAAGTTGACTAATAATAAAGACAAATAAATCAGTAATATAAATTATTTATGACCGTTAATCATCAGCTACAATTTGATCATGGCAGCCCTAGTTTGATTCTGATAGTGTCCTGTGATAATCCATCCCATGCAGCTTGAATATTCTCACACAGTTCCTGCAGATTGTGCGGTAGGGGTGAAGGTGGAGTAACATCGGGCACTTCTGGACATGTGACACCTAACAACAAACTGTTATCTTGGTGCTGACCACAGTGCCTCCAATACAGGGATTTGTTGGTCGTCTCCACCAAGACAAAGGCGCTGATGACCTGCTGCCATTCTGAGTCACTCCTTGACAGTCTGGCGTGACACCGTTGCAGTCTTTGGCGTTGACTATTATGCTCTTTCAAACTTCTCAAAAGTCAGAGATGCCACAAAGCAGCCCAGGTGCTCTAATCAGCTAAACATAATGATAAAAATTCTACTGAATATTAAAAAGGGAACTCCACCGGCTTTTCAAAACGGTGCAGAAGTAAAAACAAAGTCATTTATAGTGCTTTGATATGAAACACTCCATTCCAGAGAAGTTTGGAGAAGTGTAAAAGTGTATTTTCGCCACTTAAAGGATAAAATACTATATAGTAAGTCATAGTTTTGAGCAAGTAAGTCATAATTATGAGATAGTAAGTTATAATTATGAGAAAGTCATAATTATAAGATAGTAAGTCATTATTATAAGAAAGAAAGTCATAATTATGAGAAACTGTATGGGCTTTTTTTTCTTGAAGCATCCATAACCGCCTCTAAAAGATGGCTGCCAAAAATATGGCGTTCCCCTTTAAAAGCTTCGTCTGTCTAGTCAATATCCCTGATAGCGATTCCGACTTCGGTAAATTTCTGGAACGACACTCTTCAAACCAAATGATGCCTCACTGACTTTGTTTAAATCTTATCGAATGAATTATGCAACATTTAAAATGAAATTAGAGATGAAGTTCCCCTTTAATTTGTAATCAGATCCTGAAGAAACTGTAACCCCTCAGAGTGGTCTGGGAGCAGTATTCGCACTGAAATGAGACAATCGATAAACGCGCTAACTAAGATCATATATCAGCTTTAACTGGAGGAAGCTCTTCGTCAGCAGGCCTCCTCACCACTAGATGGCAGTGAACGGAAGTGGATTTGACCCGGAAGGAGTTCTGGGGGTCAACGAAACGCTCAGGGAACGACTGCTGGATGGTGTTTACGCTGGAGTCGCTAACATACCTAGCGGCTTCCCAAAATGGTTTAAAGGCGTAGTTTAGAGGAGTAGCAAATGTGTTGTGTGCACGAGCAGAGCAGCAGATATTCGTTGTAGCTAGAAATTGTGTCGGTGACGAGACGTTTGCTCAGAAGGTACGTCGCTAGCTACCTAGCTAAGGAGCTAACGAGGCTGTTTGTGTGTGGTAGACGGTAGTTGGCAGGGTATTTTTAAGCCGCCTGCTTAAAGTGACTCACTCTGCGGATAGATAGTAAACCGCCCGCCTGCTTGCATTAACGTCAGTAAATTAGCTTGCTTAGTATCCAGAAACAACCCCGTCCCCGAAATGGGCTCATCTAAGAAACACAAAGAGAAGGACAAGGAGAGGGACCCCGAGGAGCGGCACCGAGAGCACAAAAAACACCGACACAAGGAGAGAGACAGGGATAAGGAGAGGGAAGGGAGGGATAAAGAGAAAGAGAAGAGGAAGAGGTCCCGCTCTCGAGAGAGGAGCAGCCGGGGGGAGAAGGAGAGCCGCAGTAAAGGAGAGAAGAGCAGCGGAGAGCCGCGGGTGAAGAAAGAGAAAGTTGATCCTGGATATGAAGAGACTGAAGGTGAGTATGCAGATATCAGATCACGGTTACTGTGATGTGACATCAGAGACTTTCTGTTAAGTCAAAAAGCCGACAAAAATGATCAAATGACTGCACAAGTTCGTGTCTTTTCAGGGTTATTTGCCGTCTTTCCATGACAAAGTCTGCGTTATTGTCATTTCCTCTCACACAGATGTTTGAGTGAGGAATAATATATTTGTAGTTATAACAATGGAGCAGCAGATTACTGTATATACAACAGATGCAGACAGAAATCTGTGCTGTACTCTATGGCATAAAGTACAGATTAAGTATCAGACGGAAGAGACCATGCAGTAGCCAATGTCAGAAAAATAGACCATCTGTGGTTTCACACCAGCAGTGTGTTCCTGTATATTGTTGTCAAAGCACACGGATAATTAGAACTAGTCCTTAGTAATCAGGACTATATTTTGGTTTGTAGATCAGAATATTGTGGTTGGTGTAGCTCAGCGGATAACACCACTAACCTCCAGGGAGCTACTGCCCCATGTGGGAAATGAGGGTTCGATTCCTGGGTCTGGGTAACTATGCTGTGCTACACCAATAAGAGTCCTTGGGCAAGACTCCTAACACTACATTGGCCCACCTGTAATATGAATGACCTTGTAAGTCGCTCTGGATAAGAGCGTCAGCTAAATGCCATAAATGTAAATGTAAATATTGTACTGAGCCTGAAAACATATGTATATAGGTGTAGTGAGTATAATATATAATATATGTATATATGTGTATAGTCAGTTACACCCATAACTTTTGTACCAGTTGCGCCTGTTGATTTTGTAGTACCTCGATGCAATCATTAGTCACTACAGATTATTGTGTTTTCATTAGTTTAAAATAAACCCTTCATATCTGCATAGCAGCAGGTCGTCTTCTGTACCTGAGGCCCATAACGGGTGAACCACACACTGTCTGTAGAGAGTGTCTTTTGCGTTTCATGACTGCTTGAATTATCCTGTTCAGCCTTAAAGAGGCAGCAGTTGTAATGCTTCAAGCGGCAGGATGTAACCGCAGCATGAAGGTAGTATTGGAAAATTCAGAAGAAGTTGGCAGATATCCCTGTTGGAAAATGTTATCAGCGTTAAAAGAATAATCAGGATGTTTTGATGCCATTGACCAGCTTATAGAGGGAAAGTAGTGATATTAAGCTGAATCTGTACTGAATTAGCATTAAGCTCACAAAACAAGATTGAAAACGCTTACTGATACAAGTATGCTATGTAGGGCCACTCGGTGGGTAGAATAAATTGCTAGAACCCTGGTGCTGGATAACTGTTTTCTGTGGGGATAAGTCTGAGAACCCAATTTGTGTCAAATGGAGGATCGTACTCACATAAAACCACATGAAAAAGCCAAAGAGAGTAAATCTTTGCTATCAAAGAAGCGAAAACAAGAAGAAGCCAAACAAAATCGGGGCGGGCACTCAGATGATGGCAGAAAACCTGACGGCCACTGTAGTTGGGGCGTGGGGGGCCCTTTATGTATTGTTTATAAATGTAATGTCGTACTCTTCAGTTAAACCTTCTTCATCATGTGATTTTTCCTGATGTTTTTTTTTTTTGCAGATATTGCTCCAAAATCAGCAAGTGGCGATGCTTCGCTCAGCATCGAAGAGACCAAGTATGTTGCTGAAGCATTCGTATAAACAGAAACATTTATTTTTAGGTACATTTTACACCTAACTATGTCCTGTTTTCCTTCTTTCAGTAAGTTGAGGGCCAAGCTGGGTCTAAAGCCTCTGGAGCTGAATGAGAACAAAAAAGGTGAGGCACAAGACTAGCACTACCAAGTAAACATACCTGTGCCAATGCATCTTATTCACTTCAGCCTTTTCTGATTTCAGAGCTCGGCACAAAGGAGGAACCCCTGTTGGCTGAGACAATCAACCCTGTGCAGATCAAACAGCAGGCTGAGATAAGAGAGAAGTTGGCAGCTCTGAAAGAGAAACGTCTGCTTAATCAAAAATTAGGGTACAAATATCTTGTGTTTTGTCTGCATCGTTGTCTTAAGTCATACTAGCTTCAGTCAGTGAAATTTCATGAGTGACACTGTGAATCCTTTTTTTTAGGAATTTGCTATAATGTTTTTTGAGCAAGAAATTGTCAAGTTCCCTTAAAAGTAAGGAAGTACTAGTTTTAGCAGTTTAAAGTATGGCAATGTGGTACACAGACCGTTAAGTGGCTGTATTGATGGTACCTTTTAATTAGTTTAAAATTGGCGCGTTTGGCAGCTTGCTACTTGGATGGCTACTTGGACAGGTGCTAGTCATGCCACTGGTACCACCCATGCCAGTGTCAGAAACCTGTGCTGTCATGAGCAAATTGCAGATTCTGTCTTGAACAGTACACAGGTGGGGAACAAAGGGTCCCATGGAACACATTCTAATGGATTCTTAATCTTCTTGTCATTCCATTCAGCAAAGTGAAGACTCTCGGAGAGGAAGAGCCATGGTTGGACGACACAGCTGCCTGGGTGGAAAGGAGTCGCAAACTAGCAAAGGAAAAGGAAATGGCTGAGAAGAGGGTAATGGATAGGACTTCTGACAGAGGACATGGCATTTATACATACCTCATGAAGTATGTTTCAATGTAGCATTGTGTTACAGCCTTTTCTTTGTCCTCCTAGGCCAAGCTTCTGGAAGAGATGGATGAAGAATTCGGCGTGAGCAACCTGGTGGAGCAGGAGTTTGCACAGAGCAAGAAGGTTTGGAGAATTTCTCTTTTTCAGGCAGCCACAAATAAACACAAAAAAGTAACTTAGTATATTTAGTAATACTTGATGCTTATTACAGTTTTTTGTTGCTTTCGTTTTTTCCTCATCAGGAGGCTTACAGTTCCAAAGACCTTAAAGGCCTGTCTGTACAACATAAGGTGGAATCCTTTAAAGAAGGGGAAACAGTCATTCTGACTTTACAAGACAAAGGTTAGTGTTGCATCATTGTTTCCGAAATGTGTCCTTTTCACCTGCACATGTACAAACGTGCTTTCTATGTTGCTTGGTTTCAGATGTTCTGGCTGAGGAGGAGGACGTGCTGGTGAACGTGGGTCTGGTGGACAAAGAGAAAGCAGAGAAGAATGTGGAGCTCAAGAAGAAGAAACCTGATTACAAACCCTATGACGAGGAGGAGAGTGTAGACGACATGGTCACGGTATATTCACTTCCTGACTGCGCTCATAAATCTGTATATGTTGGCACTGTGTGGAGCTTGAAACCTTTTTCATGATTTGTGCTTTTTGTGCTCACACACGCTCTCCACTTTTCAGTTTAAGCCAAAGTCCGTCCTGTCAAAATATGATGAGGAGATAGAGGGAGAGAAGAAGAAAAGTTTCCGGCTGAGCGCTGGAGGCTTCGCTACTGGGGAGAGAGAGCGCGAGTTACAGGCCCTTAGAGAGAGCCTGCACAACCAGGCGCAATCTCTGGAGATGCCTGCCCTCACCCTGGCCACAGAGTACTATACCCCACAGGAGCTGGTAAGTCAACATGTGGTGTTTGACAGATGTTTAGGCCTTTGGTCCTACTGGACAGGCCTTATATAAAACAAAGCACAGAGGTGAAAATATTGGTGACCCTTTTGATGAGGGTGATGGAACAGTAATAGAGAAGGACATGAATGGCAGTGGTTTTCAACAGCTCGAAAACGTCCCAAAGGTGTTCTGTTGGATTTGGATCCGATGACTGGGAAGACCACTGATGAACACTGAACTCGTTGTCTTTCTCATGAAACCAGTTGGAGACCACTTTTGCTTTGTGACATGGTGCATTATCAGGCTGGAAGTAGCCATCAGAAGATGTGTAGGTTGTGGCCATGAAGGGACATGCGTGGGCGGCAACAGTACTAGAGTAATAGAATGTGGCATTCTGACAGTGCTTAGTTAATGGGCCTAAAGTGTGCCAAGAAATTATTCCCCATACCATTACACCACCTCCACCAGCTGGACTGCTGACATGGTGCAGGTTGGGCCAATGGATTCATGCTGTTTTATAGGCTTACTGTCAGCTCGAACCAGTTTGGCCATTCTCTGTTGACCTCTTATTTCCCGTTTCCATTCAAACGAATTTGCCGAATTTTACCTTTTGAACAGGGTTTGAATGTGGTTGTGTTTAAATGTTAGGTGGGCTTCAAGAAGACCAAACGTCGAGTGAAGAAGATCCGGAAGAAGGAGAAAGTCGTCAAGGCTGATGATCTTCTCACTGATGACTCTCGCCACACAGACTTTGGCTCCAGGTTATACATCCGTTCCATTGTCTACATGCAGTGCTTTTCGTTTTGTGCCTTTTGGTTTGTACGTAACATCACCCGCACTCTTTCTTTCAGGTCACGAGGACGAGGGAGGAGGCAAATGGATGAAGAGGGAGAGGAGGAAGACTTGGCTAAGGATGATGATGACGACGACGGCAGCAGCAGCAAAGTACCTGATGTGCTGCAGCAGTCTGATGACATTCGAATGGCTGACATGGATATCAGTGATGAGGGTGAGAATGACATGTTGGATTGGCCTGTAATTTCAGTTTTTCTGATTTTTAAAGATGAATTCAAAGTATTATTGCCAGTGTCTGTATAGTTAAATTGTTGAGATGTAAACGAAGGCAGTCAGAGTGATTTGATGTGAAGTAGAGAAAGATACCTACTTGGGTTTTTTCGTCACACTTTACTTGAAGGGTGTATATATAATATACAAACGTATAAATATTTTACATGGTATTAAAATGGACTACTATGCCAATTTAGTGAAAGACATTTTTCAAAATGAATGTCTTTCAAAATGTATTGTGTTCATTCAACCCTTTTGGTGTGAATGTATTTTAGGCTTAGACCTTCTAAAAACAATGTCTCAGTAATTATGAAACATTCTTTTGAGGTAGTTTTAAGAGTTGTTAAATCTCTCTCTCTTTCTCTGTCTCTGTGTCTCTCTCTCTGTCTCTCTCTGTCTCTGTGTCTCCCTCTCTCTCTCTCTCTCTCTGTCTCTCTCTCTCTGTCACTCTCTCTCTCTCTGTCACTCTCTCTCTCTCTGTCTCTCTCTCTCTCTCTCTCTCTCTCTCTCTCTCTCTCTCTCTCTCTCTCAGATGACTTTGTGGCTCCAGAATCTGCAGGCATTGAGGAGGATGAGGCAGAGCTGGAGTTGCAGAAACAACTGGAGAAACAGAGGAAGCTTAAACAGAAACAGCTGCTGAAAGATTCAGGAGAAAAGGTACGCAAGATCTGTTCCTAGGCTGACATCTCCTCCAGGAGGGGGGGGGGCCACTCTCTCATTTCTTCTCATCTTTTTCATCAATTCAGGTGGTGGAGCATCTGCGAGAGTTGGGGAAGACCAGAGAGGAAGATGATGACCCAGAGAAGAAGAACAACATTGTCTTCAATGCCACCTCAGAGTTCTGCCGCACACTGGGAGATATCCCCACTTACGGCCTGTCGGGCAACCGAGAGGACCAGGAGGACATCATGGTAAATGCACACCTACGGCTTCCCAAAGCCCTGAGAGACTGTGACATGCAAATGAACTGTAATCAAATGGGGAGCTGTAATGCGTCTGCGATGCTTTGTTAATTGTTTTGTGAATAAGAATCCTCATTAAAGTCAGAAATTTCCACCCCCAGTAACAATTAATAAACTTTTGTGAATTGTTTTAGCTCCAAGCTGGCTTTCATTACTGACTCTTATTTTGTGGGGTTGGTGCAGGACTTCGAGCAGGATGAGGAGCGCGAGGGAGCTGATGGCTCCAATTCAGAGAATGATGATAATGTGAGGTGGAGCACAGTTAACCTGGATGAGGAGCAGAAGCAGCCTGATGTGAGTCTTTTGCATATACTGGCCACATGAATACCCTGATTCAATAGTGTAAACTGTGCTGCATTGTTGGTGCCAAATTACTGGAGCCTTAAGCACTCAGTTTAGTTGTTGTGTTTCTGGTCCCGTTTTAGTTCGCCACAGCTTCAACCACCATTCTGGACGAAGAGCCCATTGTTAATTCTGGCCTCGCAGCTGCTCTACTGCTCTGCAAGAATAAAGGCAAGCTAGCAGCTTGATCAGTTTGGTGATATGTTGGTAAAGTAATGTGTAATTTTGTTTGGGTTAATGGGTGGATTGATTTGTCTCTCTCCGTAACAGGGTTGTTGGACACTCAGGTGCAGAAGGTGGCTCGAGTCCGTGCGCCAAAAGGAGCTCTGCCGAATGATAATTACTGCATTGAAGATAAGATGTGAGTTGGTGTTAGTTTAATTATTAGACGTCTGAAAAGCTGGAGTCGATGTTGGTGTGTTTTCCCACATGCCTTTCTTTTTCTTGATGTGCTGTCTGTTTCATTCATTATGTGTTTTCCCCTCAGGGCCATTGATGACAAGTACAGCAGGAGGGAGGAGTACAGGGGTTTCACCCAGGATTTCAAAGAGAAGGACGGATATAAGCCAGACGTGAAGATTGAATATGTAGACGAGTCTGGACGCAAGCTCACTCCTAAAGAGGTTTGGCTTTGTGTTGCTTCTCACTTACCACAGATATAAGCAACGCTATGCACTGATTGTGTACTTAATTTTTTTTCTTATTACTTTTCTTCATTTAGGCTTTCAGACAGCTCTCTCATCGTTTCCATGGTAAAGGCTCTGGAAAGATGAAGACTGAGAAACGAATGAAAAAGCTGGAGGAAGAGGCGGTATGTGCGTTTTGTGTTACGTGCCATGCACTTTGGAAAGGGGAAACGTCTGGGATTGCATTATTTGTGCTATGTGCTAGGTATTTATTTGTTTGTTTGTTTGTTTGTTTGTTTGTTTATTTGCACAGGCTAAGAACTACTAAATCAGCCTGGCCAAAATACAGTACTCATTGACCTTATTGGTAGCATTCTGTGTTTTAGCAGTGTAAACGGTTGGCCCAAATTTATTCAACTCGGGTTTGTACACATGAGGTCTATCGTCAAAGATAAGTTACTGATACGTTTCATCATTTAACATTTCCATGAACCACCTACTTTAATGGAAAAAAGCAAACGGCTGACATAAAACACAACCAATCAGAGAGCTTTGGTCTTCATGTGATGTGTATCGGCAGGTCATTGGCAAATGCCACCAAAAGCTTCAGAGTAAGCCTGCATTGTGAGTTTGATGAAGGGTTTATATATCTAGCTAGAGATACTGATCATCTCTCCAGCATCTCCGAACATGTGATAGCTGATACCAGTCGAGGGCGGCACTGGATTGCTGCGTTCACTTGTTTGCATTGAAAGAACATTATTTCACACCTCATAACAGTATGTGGTCGATGGTGACTCAAAGCTATTTAGCCGTTCGTGCCATGTTGACCGCGTTACTGACAAAAATGGATTATTATCAGAGTGGAGGTGTGGTGTCTGTGTAGTGTCATGTCAGTTTAGTGGTGTTGAAAGTAATTTCTTTGCTTCTACCACAAGGCGCGTTAGTTTTACACATTTTACAGGAAGCTTTGGCTCAGTCAGAGTTGCAGCAACCCTTAACTCGCAAAATATGGTTCATATGTTTTACGTCACAGGTCAGCAGCTCTCAGGTTTGGATGAGTAGGAGAAAAATTCTGTTTCATTTTTTGGCAGCCACTACGTAGCAGATCAGTCTATCTCTAAAGCTAATGGGCCAAATTCATAAAACGCAGTAACAGTGCTATACCACATACAATGTGTTCATGTCTTTCTCTGTAACGCCTGAATGTTTATTTCTTATGGTAAACATTTGTTGAGATCTGAAATCCTCCCTGTGAACTCCCACAACAGCAGTTAGCAATTTTACCAGTGTAAAAAGATCAACATACATCTTTTAAATGTATAGGATAATCAGCCGAGTGGGCAAATATGCAGTTTGTTAATTACTTGTATGTGTGACAAAACATGTTTGGAAGCATTGTAGAATATATATTTGAATCCACCAATTTGCTTCTTATCTGGCGATTTACTGAGAGTGATTCAGGCGTTATTTATTGCGGTGTTGTTAATCGCAGTCGTGCTTCACACATGCCTTCACAAAAGAGATAAAACATGCTGGTTAATCTGGCAGTGCATGTTATTAATCTGACCCCCTATTGATGCTCTGAAAGAGTCATTGTTACTGCGGTTTGCAGAGCCAGCAACTGTTTGAAAAGGTTGGGAAAAAATTAGCAGTGCAGACAGACGCTGAGAATGTAACTGACCAATCCTGCTAGTTGTGGCCGACTTGGCATACAATAAATATCAGATGGCTTGTGGGCGGAGTGTCTGAACAAACAGACAAGTTGAAATGGTACACGTTAAATTTTATTACATCGTATTCATACGGTCATCACAATATTGAACAAGTTTATCACACATTGCATATTTTCTCCACATCATGCGGCCCTGCCTTTCACGTCCTCGGTTATGTGGCTGTGTTTAGTTGTTTAGGTTGACTGAGTCTTGTCTCACCCTACAGCTGCTGAAGAAGATGAGCAGTAGTGACACTCCTCTAGGCACAGTGGCTTTGCTGCAGGAGAAGCAGAAGTCCCAGAAAACTCCCTACATCGTGCTGAGCGGTAGTGGAAAGAGCATGAACGCGTAAGTCATTTCGGGTTTGCGTGTGTGTATGGCGTGTATATGTGTAGGCTTTTGAGCGCATTCTGCACGTTGGAGGTTGATTCATGTTTACAGTGAGGTTGGGGCTTTTTCTCCCATTAGATTTCACACTTTACTAAATATTACAACTTTGAATACCTTAAGTTTCATCTCTTTCATCATGCTTGTTTTGCAGATAACAATGGTAACATTCTTCTTTTCACAGGAACACCATTACCAAATAGATGCATCTGCGTCCTGAAACGACCCGCATATTCTTCTACAGCTGACCATCTTACAGAAGATGGTGCCTAAAAGTTGAATAAAGTCAAGTAGGCACACGGTGGTGTACATAAAGACAGTCTTCTGTTGGAATCTCATGTTGGAAAAGGTGTTTTTTTTTTGTTGTTGTTGTCTCTTTCTCTTAATTAACACCTGTAGCCTAAAAATGGACCCCATGGAATGCTTTTTTTTTTTTTTGGGCCTGTTCAAAGATGACCTGTCTATCGATTGTTAGAGGAGGAAATGTTTTTCTTTCTTTTAGACCTGCCCGTGAATAAAAGTGTTTTAATTAAGTGTTGTACAGCTCCGGAAAAAAAAATAAAGGACTGCTTATATTCAGTTTTCCTTCCAGGCTGATTGTTGACAATAACGGTGTATTGAAAATTGAATAATGTAATTAATTGAGTGCATACTGTAAATGAGTCCAGAACATAAATTCTATATATTATACACTGCCTGGCCAAAAGAAAATCACACACGCTAATATTCATTGTACCGCCTTCACTGTGGCATTGCTTTAACAACCTTATGCAACGTTACAACATTTCTTTCTGTCCAGAGTTGAATTGACCTTTGCAGAGATCATCTTTTAACGTCAGGAGAGCTGAACCACTACGTAAAGTCTTTTACAGCACATCCCAAACACTTTAGATGGGCTTAAGGTCAGGACTCTGGTGGCTACTCTTTCACAATCTGAGCATGAATCTCAGCATTGTCGTTCTGGAATATGCCTGCACTATCAGGGAAGAATATCCTGGTCTTCCATATTATTGCCATATACTGTTGCTGGTCCTCGACCTGACCAACTGAAGCAGCACCTGCTCATAAGACTGCCTCCAGAGGCTTGTGCGGTGGAGACTATATGTGATGGGTGCATCACTTCATGTGCTTCATTTCTTACCCGGATCTACCCATCGTTCTAGTATAGGGTAAATATGGACTCATCGGAGTGTCGGAGCGAGTGGCCATAAAGCTGTTTTTCCCAATCCTGTGAGTTCTCATTGTGAGGAAATCCATGAAGCTATCGGTTCACTGCTGTCCTTCCAGGTTTTGTTGTCTCGGACAGTTTTGAACCCGATTCAAGTAATTTCAACTTCTCCTTAGTTATATTTTTGGCTTGATGCAGGCCAATAGTTTGAGCCTTCTGAAACACTGTCAGATTTTTTTCCATAACTGCGGGTATATGTTTTCCCACATGGACGTCTCATAAATGGAAAGCTGCTTACTGCATCAGCTGGAGTTAAAAGAACTGTTGCCAGCTGAAACACATGGATCGCTGCAGTAATTATTCCATCAAAGGCCCCTAAGAATTAACTTCTTTATTAAGTTTAGATTGTTTTGGCCAGGCTGTGTGTGGGGTCACATGATGTCAGAATGCTGCTTTACCCCGGTAACTGTGGTCAAACATCAAGGGACATAAGGGATTTGTAGAAGTTAAGGCACATGCAAAAGGCGTGTTCACGCTTTAGGAAAGGTTCTAGTTCTGTTTCTAAGCCTGTTTACAATTCAGAATAGTCATTCCCCTCTTCAGTACCATGGCACTCCTGGAGCAACCTGGTCCAAGACGGTGGTAAGTTCAGTCCCCTGAAGCAACTGCGAAGTGGGTCCTAGAGGGGCATTGACCTCACACTCCAATCTGCTCAATACAGGCAAGCCAGCTGATGCTGGGGCCATTTTTTGGGCTGTGTATTGTGTGCTATGTTGAAAGAGAGGGGCTTGAGGACGCCAGGGGAGTTTGGAGTACACTGGGGCCCAAGGCACTGATCGCGGAGGGTTCTGGCAGCAACTGCAGGCTGTTGGTCCATCTAATTTGATAATGGAAAGCACAATGTAAAGTTACATGTACATGTATGTACTGTATGTCTCATTGAGCTTTAGAGACCATTTGAAACCATTTCTTACCCGAGTGTTTTCCAAGGCCTTTGGTAAGATGTTGCGAGGCCTTTGCTGTGCCTGTCCTCCGCTGATTTGTCTTGTTTTGAACAGCAGGGACTAGACTGTTCGGCTCCACCTAGTGCCACAAAACACGAGTTAGCCAGTGCTCCACCTCTCTCAGAAGCCACCCCGCCCCCCCCTAAAAATATGCATATTACTTGCTGCTTTCTGTTCATTGTGTGTAGGTTGTTATGTCTTTGCTTTGACGGTATGATCCCAGGAAGATCCTTTCTAGCCCTGAAGCAAGAGAAAATGTCATGAAGCAGTGAAGGAAAGAAGATGAGGATGTGCACCCAAGCAGTTTATAACCTAAGACATACCTATCGGTCAGGGAGAAATAACTGTCAGGGTTTTGCAAGGTAGGAGAAAAGCTTTTTGTTGTCTCCAGATGCAGATGCTGCTCTGGGTCCAGGGTCAAGCATGGTCTAGTGAGGTAGCTGTTCAAGGCTGAGCTGCCTACTATGCCATCTAACATAGGAGTTAACTGGAAGTCTTCTTCATCCATGGGGATATATGGAGCCAGGCTATCCAAATCCAGTGCACAAATGTCCTACAGAAAGGAAAGACAGGTTTTATACAGGCTCTTGGCTCAGGCGATGCCTGAGTCCTTCAGGAGATGCAGGTATCAGCAAGATAAGCAGCAGATGCTTTGAAGACATGCCGCAGTGCAGATAAATTATTGAAAGTGTGTAGTTTTTACAGTGTCGAGAGAAGCTCACCGGACCAAAAATTAGTGCACCTTGAATGTTTAATGCGATAGTGGCTCCTGCAGATGGCGCTGCACAAGGTTGATTGAGCTATAAATACCTGCGGGGTGTGAGTGACAGGATTCACAGATTGAGAAGAGGTGGTACAGTGCAGCGAATGTCTCATTCCATGTGTGGAAAATGGGTCCAAAGCAGATGCTAATGTTTGGTAAAAGGAGTGACTGCCTTTGGGCATGTGAAGGAAATAGCTGAATCTGCAGGTGCATGGAAGTGTACGGTCATGCGGTTCTACCAGCAGTGGCTATAATACAAGTCTACAGGGAAGTTTCCTCGGAATTGTGCCAGGGAAGACATCCACCAAATCTACTGTCTGCATTTTCATTCAAGTGACTACCTGTGCAATTCCTTGATGTAAGAATGTCTGAACATTGATGTGGCCTACATCCAGAACCTTATCCAGTACATGCCCAATCCAATCACAGCTGTTATTCGTGCTGGTGGTGGTATTACACACTATTAGGTACGTTTCAGACACAGGTGACTCTTTTTTTTTTTGGTCTGGTGAGCTTATTACATAATAGGTGACTTAACCCCTCAAACTCTGGGTTCTGATTGCCCAGACGAAGCCTAGGCTAGAAAGGCTTTTCAATGATGATTCATTCATGCCATTGTAATTTAGTCCAGGACTAGACTTAATCCAGGCCCAGGAAACTGTCCCTAGGAGTCCTATTCCAGAGTTCACTGGGAGGCAGGCAGGAAACACCCAGGACAGTCCGTTGCAGGGATAGCCTACCTGGTCCAACAACGTATCTCTTTCGGAAGGCCTTGGCGGCTTGCATCAGATGCATCATTGCTAGGTAAGACATGGTACTGATTGGAGATAAGCTATGGAGAAAAGAAGTGGTGCTCGAAACCGCCCTCTAGGGCGCTCAGATGGCCCACGTGGTGGCTAGGTCCTAACTCCCAATGAGGACCAGTTTGAGAACCATTGGTTTGAGGGGTTAAATCTGATTGCGTAACAAGGTCTAGTTCCCGATGTCGTATGTTTCCTGAGATCCAACTACCATAATACTATGATTACATATGTACTCACACATGTGAGAGAGTTACATGCTGGTGGCGTTATCTCCGAATGGCCATTGGCAGCTCCATCTGGAGAAAGCACATATCATGTCAGCACTTATCAGCGAGTCCTTTATAATCTTGATGGGATGTGATCAAGCCTGAGTGTTTACCTCTGCCACAGTGAGGTAGCACTGAGCTTTTCTGCTCATCAGTGGTTGAAGGTGTTGCAGTTAAAGGCATTATGATGGTGCGGACTTTAGACTGGGGGGTGTCATGTGGTTTCAGTGGGCGCTTTGTCTGTTCCAAGGAAAATACCACATCTGCCATCTCCACTCCACTGTGAAACAGACAGGATAGATGGAATTAGAGTTGTAGCCGGAGCGAACCTACCAAAGGACAGAATCCTAATCATCCGTTCTGTAGTGGAGAAATACAGTTAAGTTGCCATTTTATTAGGTACCATGGACCTAGACACCCACTCTCTTATGGGTAGCTTTACTATTACAGCTTGTAGGCCATCACTGATGGATGGGGTAGAGGTAGGGTGGCCACTTTCATAACCCCAGAAAGAAGGACATCATAAAGGGGGGGAGGGTCCGGCACCATACTAGAACAGAATTAAAATCATAACCTATATAACACATACATGATTGCTTTACTCACTTAATTGGGTGGAATGGATCAGTCAGACTGGAGCTTACTAACTGACTAGCTTTTAGAGGGCTGACCTGCGGTTAGCCAGTAGGCAAGTCAGAACATCACATGACCTTGGTAAACCAATGAAATGCAAGGCATGTCTTTTGACACAGATGTGGGCCAATGGGACACACAATATTGTTGCCGAGTGAACATTTTAAATAGTTCACCCCAAAAAGAGGACTAATAGGCATCCGTCCAGGTATTGCGCCGGACGGAGGACTGGGAGTGTGGCCACCCTAGGTAGAGGGGGTTTGAAAAGTTGTGCGGCAGCAGATGGGCTACAATTTGTAAATGTAAACCTGTAAGGAGAAACTGTATAGTGCTTGCAATAGGTGATTGCGATAATATGGATACCTAATGTAGATGCATGCAACACGGTGGCAAACGCAGCAAGAAGGGTCTAGATTTGGTTCCCGGCTGGGGCGGCCAGGGTCCTTTCTGTGGTGAATTTGCATGTTCTCCTCTGGGTGCTCCGGTTTCATCCCACCGTCCAAAAACATGCAGCCAGGTGAACTGGAGATGCTAAATTGCCCCCTACATGTGAGTGTTGTAAGTGAATGTCTATGCCTGTGTGTCTGCACTGTGATGGACTAGCGGCCTGTCCAGGGTGTCCAGCACACCCCGCAACACACCCAGAGGTTTAGATAAATGAAAGTAGGTACAAGGTAGGTACCTAATAAGCTGGCAACTCACTGTACAGTCACAAGTCTGCACCCTTGTCAGAATGCATTCTAACCTCAGAATGTAGTTGATACACACAACACTTTCTGGCTTCCCCGTGCGAATGTTGTACACCACTGTTGCGTCTGTCTCTACCCAGACGTAGCCGCCATGTTTCTGCAGCAGGCGATATTTCCCAGTGCATACCTGGCCCTTCGCGAGCACTGTCCCAGACAGACCGTTGAACAGCATTTAAAAACTGTGCACCACTTAGTTTTAAAGCAATGGTACGGACAAAAAAAGAATCTAACTTTCCCCTTAACCTAAATGTAATCAATTAGCAAAGACATGTTTGGTATCTCTTTTTAGTTTTGCACTGGAGCTATGATGATAACATGGCTGGAAGCTTATGACCTGCTTTCATGACCAGTTTCATATCTGAATGAGTTCACGTTTGCTTCAAACTCCAACTGCCCTGCTGAAAAAATACAGCATCGGACCAGCATGCATTCTAAACTGTTCTAAAGTCTATGGTGGGTTATGCTGGTATAGTGCTGGTTTAGCTGGTCACCCAACATGGTCAAGCTGGCTGACAAGCAGACCAGCTTCGTAACACAACATATGCTTCTTTTGCTGGTGCACAGCGTATTAACTTCCATTGTGGCTGAACAGCATACCAGCATCCAAAACACAACAAAGTTCCAGTCAAAAGTTTAGACACACTAAATGGATGTTGTTGGTGATCTTAAAGACTCTACAGGCTTACACATAACAGTTCTAACTGATGATACATATCCTGATATACCACATATACTCTTGATCTATCACAGTATTATATTTGTGCCATATCTCTACCTCTAATGTATATCGTCGCCGTCCAAAGAAAAACATGTATCTCCAAAATGGCAGCTTTACAGGAGAAGGCAAAAACCTAATTGAATTCTAATGTAAGTCAATGGAACTTACTGTTGGTCAATTCATTGTGAAAATTTCACACAATGTAAATGTCAGCTCATGTGATTAAATGATCCATAAAAGTAAAAATCAACAAAAATGAAGATACGTGTTTTTCTTTGGACAGCGACGATATTTTTTTTGCATGATTTGAGGTTTTTCCAGGAAGAAGTTCCATTTTGGAGGTTTTTAAGGTGGACTGCATAATTCCATGAGTGCTATTTTATAGTTTGATGTTGTCACTTTTACTTTAAAGTAAAGCTTTAAGATAAACATAAGGAGAACCTTCTATGAGTAGACGTGTCTAAACTTTTGACTGGTACTGTATGCTGCTTTTGCTGGTGACCAACCAGACCAGCTGGTCTATGCTGGTTTATCTAGCAGGGTAGTGGTTAAGTTTCATATAGACTTAGTTATGAGGTTTTTGACATTATATGTCTCACTATTGCCAATCAAATTGAGCAAGGGTGCATTGGGTGGCTAAAAGCTGTAGTAGCAGCCATCTTGAATGGCAATATGACAGTAGGCCTAGAAACCACATAAGCAAGTCTGGGACTGTGCAACGACTGCACAGTTTGAAACAAGCAGCGGTGGGTAAAACCTTTGCTTCTGGTTTGAAAGAAGCCTCGTAGCTCCAGTGCATAACTAAAGAAGCACATTTCAAACACCAAACGGGTGTAATGACGACTACATTTGGGGTAAGAAGAAAACTTCCTGTGCCAAATGAACAAACAAACAATCAAACAAATAAATAAATAAGGTCATATTATTTAGATGTCAAGACACATCTTCACTCACGGCAGAGATGTGCCTGGAGGACATGCTGGCAGTCAGAGGGGTGATAGTACTGGTACACAGACTGACCACACAGCTCCGTGTCACTAAAACCAGTCAGTTCCAGGACCCTGAACCAGAGAGAGCACAGTAAGAGCGGTGGAACTGTGACAGTAGCGAGTGGAGAAGGTCAAAGAACCACAGCCTGAGTACAGTAGCTACGAGTTGTACCCAGAGTGACAGTAGGTGAACTTCATATCCGGGCCGTGGATGCTCAAGAACGCTTTGAAATTCAGATAAGCCTCCCTCTCAATGACGTCCTGCACAGGCAACGAGCGGCACAGCAGAAGCAGACAGCTGCAGCCTGGCTTATAGGACGACTTCCTGACTCCAGTGCAGTGAATCACCTGTGTGTGGACAGAGGGACGGGTCAGATGTGAAAAGAAAGGAAGTACAAGTCTTTTATCTTTTGTGTTTTTCTGGATCTTATAGGCAGGTAAAGAGTGTTACCTTCCAGGGAGTTAGCTTGTGGTTGTTTGCACCTTTGATGCGAAGGAACATGTCACACTTCTGCTGTCCCTGGCTCCCTGTAAGTAAGTAAGTTGTACGATGTTAAAAGTGATCATTTGGCAAAAACCCCAATTTAGACACAATTTAGCACTGGGGAAATACTGAGGATAATATACACTTCCAGTCAAAAGTTTAGACACGGCTACTCATGGAAGGTTTGCCTGATTTTAGCTTAATGCTTTAGGGCAGGCATGGGCTGGAGGTTGGGGAACCAACCTTGTGATCGCAAGGTTGCTGGTTCGATTCCCTGATTCAGCCTAAACCGCCTAACCCCTGCTCCACTGTTCTGAACTGGCATGAACAGGTCTGCCCACCCCTCTGGGCAAGTGGCAAGCCATGAATCATGGTTGAGGGTGGTTGAGGGCTGCTCACAGCTGTGAGGGCTGCCCACTGCTCTGGGCAAGTGCCAAGCTGTGAAGCATGGTGGAGGATGCATCATGGTTTGGGGCTACTTTGCTGCTTCAGGGTCTGGACGACTTGCAGTCATTTGTGTTCACTAGCACTGTTCTGGGCAAGTGGCAAGCCATGAAGCATGGTGGACGGAGCATCATGGTTTAGGGCTGCCCACCGCTCCAGGCAAGTACCGAGCTGTGAAGCATGGTGGAGGTGCATCATGGATAGGGCTGCTCATTGCTTTGGGCAAGTACCAAGCTGTGAAGCATGGTGGAGGTGCATCATGGTTTGGGGCTGCCTACCACTCTGGGCAAGTGCCAAACTGTGAAGCATGGTGAACGGAGCATCATGGTTTAGGGCTGCCCACCGCTCCGGGCAAGTACCGAGCTGTGAAGCATGGTGGAGGGTGCATCATGGATAGGGCTGCTCATCGCTTTGGGCAAGTGCCAAGCTGTGAAGCATGGTGGAGGATGGTTTTGGGCTACTTTGCTGCTTCAGGGCCTGGATGCCATGCAGTCATTTGTGTTCACTAGCATGTGTGTTCACTAGTGTGTATTTGGGTGTTTCACTTCACAGCTGGGTTAAATGCAGAGGTCAAATTCCACAATTCCCCAATTGGTCAATGGCTCTAAATAAAAAGAAATATCTAAATTTGGTTTAGAATAAAAGTGACATCAGCCTATGAAGTAGCACTCATGGAATCATACAGTCCACCTTAACCAAAATGGAGCTTTACATGAGGATAAAACAGCTTTCTAAAATTGCAATGGAGGTTGATATAAGACATTTTCTAAGCAATCCTTTGCAATGCATGTGAAGTACGCCTCAGAGAAGAGTTCTAAAGCAATTCAAACAGTTATAAGAGTTCAAGAGGGGTCGCATCGCAGGGGTCCGGGAAGCGCGATGGTCTTATCGATGTATTGTGCACTATAATGGTTGTGTGGATACGACCATAGCATGCTGTTGGTGGCAGTGGATAGAAGAATGCACGCGCCAGTGACACGAAGGATCTGGGAGGCCTACACAAACTAAGGAGAGGGAGAACTGATGGATTGTCCGACACGCATGGAGTGACCTAACAGCCATGATTGAGGACATTCAACGAGCAGTGATGCCCTCCAAGTCATCCTGTTAGTGCCAGCACCATTTGGTTATGCCGACTGCCCCTAACAGCACGTTAACGTCGCCAAAGACTGCAGTGGTGTCGTGCCACACTGTCATGAAGTGACTCAGAACGGCAGCGGGTCATCTTCAGTGATGTGTCCCCCTTTAGTCTTGGTAGAGACGACCAACGAATCCATGTGTGGAGGCACCGTGATCAGCGCCAAGATGAACAGTTTGTTGTCATGCGTCACACGTCCAGAAGGCCCGGTGTCACTCCACCTCCATCCCTACCGCACAATCTACAGGAACTGTGTGAGGATATTCAAGCTGCATGGGATGGATTATCACAGGACACTATTAGGAAC
>CM067487.1:6920744-6959107 GCA_034552555.1 Semaprochilodus insignis | reverse complement strand
TTTAAGCTGTTTAAATTCCCAGAATGAGGAAAAAGCACACTTCAGTTGGCCTTCTATAATAATAGTCTTTTACACACAGGTAGTCTTTTACCTTGTCCTTGCTTTTTTCCCTTGCCGAATGTCCCACGATACTACAATCATGGCATCTGTTGAATTGATTATCAGTGCTTTCTATTGGAAGACTCTGAAACAAATACAATACTCTAGGCAAGATATATATATATATAATATAATATATAATTTTTTTTTTTTTTTTTTTTTTTTTTTTTAAACTGGTTTAGTATTGACTTGCAAGGTCAAATTTTTGGCCATACAAATCTTATGGGATGTAATCTAACTTGTTTTTTAAATTTGTATTTATTTATTCATTTATTTTTAATATCCCATTTATAGCCCAAAACATCCAACATTAATTTCAAAATTGACATATAAATTAAAATGCCATTCACAAATTCACCTAGCATTTTTATACCTGTAATATTTTTATCTTGAATGATCCCCTGATGTAATGCTTCAACAAACATAGCAAACAGTAATGAACATATTAAACAGCTCTGTCTGATCCCTCTCTTCCTTACTTCCTGCCCTTGGGTCATTGTGCAATGCTTGAAAAGGGTTGGATTCCAAGGTCCAATGCAATCCAAACTTATATAATACTCGTGTAAAATTATCTAATAAAAATCCCTCTTCCTCTTTCCAAGATAGAGCTCCTCTCTATCTTTAGCACATAATTGTGACCGTTGTTACTGGGGTCAACAGCTCCTTCATTTGCTTGTACCATTCTGAACTAAAGCAGTCAGCTCCTGGTGCCTTATTGGGTTCTATATTTGATATGGCATTTTTAATTTCTTCTTCCATTACTTTCCCCACTAGAAGCTTATTTTGATCAGCTGTCACTTGAGGTCATTTTATCAGGTCAAAAAAAAGCTCCCATCTTTGCTGTGTCTATTTTGGGCTGCGTTCAAGTTTCAACTGAATGCTGTATGTCCTTCTGTTTTGCAGTATGTGGAATTTGTTGTAGGTTCCTTTATTTCATCAGTTGTATTTTCTGTAAGCAAATAGTTTAGACGATGTTCCTCCTACTACAAAAATCAGGTTTGATTATTTTTTCTTCTGTTTGAGTAGATTTCATTCTATCTGCTGAGTGTTTCTTTATGGCTCTTTCAGACTGTACCGTTGAAGGTGAGGCGGAAACTCGCTGTGGCACGTTTGACTTTGAGGATGCGTCATTCTCTGTTCAGAGAGGAGACTATGCGTTTCTAATGGAGAAAGTGAGCCAGAACCTGGAGAAAGCTAAGGTGTGTGTATGCGTTCTGCAAGCAGATTTTCACACTGGATTCCATAGGCCTGTGTAGATCAGAGAGAAATACTAATCCTAATCTCTTTTGTGGTTTGATTGATACTGTTACCGTTGTCTTAATAGGCTTATGCTGCCAATGAGAACCAGGCAAGAATGCTGGAGGAGTACATCCGCAGTTTCACCTATGGTTCTGTGGATGCTCATAAAGAAGGCTCGCGTTTCTGGATCAAGGACAGAGGACCTATTGTGGAGAGGTGAATACGAAATGGCGTTCACCACATCAGTGTAGAGACTGGATTAAGCTGGTCCTTATAACGAGCAGTTAACACTCAGCTACAGGATGCTTGTATGCTTTGTCTTTCCACGTCAGTCGTTGGAGTTTAGCACCACTAATCACTGGGGATGAAATAATGATACATGTTTTTGTGGTTAATATGGTTCAATTTTCAATACAATATGTTGTGTTTTGAAAATGTCTTGATGCTAGAGAGCTATCTGGGTCACCTCTGGATTGTATCTCAGTGGCATTGTTATTCATAGGCCTGTAGCTGTTACAGTAGTATAGTAGCTTTGGAAAATGTAATGTTTCATATGAAGCAAGGTGCATAAATGATGCATAAATGCAAGTAAGAGAAAGCCATTGTGTTTAAGGTCAGATTTACACGTTGGATGTTTTTATGTATTTTGCATATTTGAGATCTTAAATAGAACGTTTTCTAAGACGGCCAGTTCTCGGTCAATTCTTAACCCTTAGGCTGTTAACCAGTGTGGTGTCTTGCTATATGTCCTGGAAGCACTGGAAGTTTGTTGAGGACTGCAACTCAGTCTTCTCTTCTGTAATAATCTTTATCCTTTGGTACCCCAAGAATTACCACTATGTGTGAAATTAAGGGGCATCAGGAAAAGAGAAAAAGAATAATCTAGCTAAGTGGATCACAATAACAGGAGGCTAACGAAGCATAGATGCTGGCACAAGCAGCCATTTAAACAGCTGTTATCCTTAGCTGGCTAGTTAAAGGGGAATTCCAATAATTTCAATAAAAAAATAAATAATAATAATTTGAAATAATTCAGTTCTTAGAATGTAAACAGATTCATTCAGAGTGTTTTTGTGATCATATGTTTTCAAATATTAACGTTAGATACAACAAACAAAAACGAGTAGACAGATGGAGCACCCTTTTACTTTTAGAAAAAAGTAAATAATAATCGGTAATAACAATTTAATAACAAAATGAAATACTTAAAAAAAAAAAAAAAAAGATAAAAATGACATTAATAAATAAAGCAGGACAAGATCAAATCAGTACATGAATGTATCATAATTCCAGTTAAAATAATACAATAATGCATTCAGATCATTTATTTCAGATTTATTTATTTATTTATTTCTATGGTGCTGCTGGGTAACCGGGGTTGTCTACTACACGAATATGGCCATTTTATTTCCTATCCAAAACTGATATCTTCTGAGAAAATCTGAGAATGTTAAGTTTCTTTCAGACACTCTTTTTCCTTGCAGCGCCCTCCATATATCCCTCCACAATGAACAGTTGGTTTAAACAGAAATGGTTTAAAATACGTTTTAAGTGAAAGAAAAGTCACAAAACTGTCTTAAAACAATGTGTCAGATATTAGGCAGCGTATATCTAACCCTTTCATGTACTTGGTGCGATTTAGCTTTCAGAGGCATTACATTCTTCAGACGTCTGGTACTGACTCTGCACATTTTGCTACAGTGTGGCATTTCACACCAAACTACTCTAAATAACTTTGTTTACATCTCAGTCACTTAATTAGTTCCCCTTTAAGACAGCTGAGAAACCCGTGTTAGTTGCCATGATGCAGGACACCAACAAACTGAAAAACTGGTAATCTTGAATGAAGGTGATCACGAGGATCTCCTTCTTAACCGTACAGTACAGCTTTTTGTTCCATTAATCATTTGAATTGGCGATAAGATTCAACGTGATCATGTGACGGTTTTAATCGTTTTGATTGGCTGTTTTGTGCAACGTCTCACAAAACAAGTGAAGTCAAGTCACTTTCAACTGTTGCAGAGCTTCGGGATATTTTACATTATGCAACTCGGGTAAAGTTGCATGTGAGTTTCAGTGTGTAAAGCCGGCCATTTACAAGCAACTACAGGAAAAAGCTGCCCACGTAGCTCTGATAATGATCACAGGCCTGTGAGGCTGTACATTAGAGTATACAGTTATGATAGTCTTGTTTGAGATGCTGTTGAAACAAGTAATCTGTCTTAAAATGACCATTTGAGAGGTTTATCCGCCCTGTACCCTCAGATTGCACCCCTGAAGTGTTTTCAGTGTTTTACTCTACTCTTGTTTTCTTGCTCCATAGTTACATTGGCTTTATCGAGAGCTACAGAGATCCATTTGGCTCAAGAGGCGAATTCGAAGGCAAGTATAAATCCCTACTTTGCTGCATTTTGCTCCTCTGAAGATAGCTTTCCAACTTTCCTCACCTTTCTCTCTCTCTCTCTCTCTCTCCTCACAGGGTTTGTTGCTGTGGTGAATAAGGCCATGAGCGCTCGCTTTGCACAGCTTGTGAGCTCGGCTGAAGTCTTGCTGCCTGAGCTGCCCTGGCCTAAAGCCTTTGAGAAGGACCGCTTCCTCAAACCCGACTTCACCTCACTGGATGTGCTCACCTTTGCCGGCAGCGGTATCCCAGCAGGAATCAACATTCCGAACTGTGAGCACTGTGTTTCAGTCTTGCTTTAGCTTCGGGTCTGATGATCTGGCTCCATGTTTTTGCCCTACTGAAACTCTCTTTCCTCTAGACGATGACATCCGACAAACCGAAGGCTTTAAGAACGTGTCCCTTGGAAATGTGCTGGCTGTTGCGTACGCCACGCAGAAGGAAAAGCTCACTTTCCTCGATGAGAAAGATAAAGTACGTGCCGATGCTGTTAATGGCTTAAATTACCAACATGACTGTTTGTTGGCCTTATACGCAGCATTTATTCACACCATGCAACAAGTGGATATAAAAGTTCTTTTATTGTTGTGAAAATGATGTTGGGTATTACATTGACTATACGAGAAGCAATAAACTCAGATTAAAATGGATCTCCTTTTGGAGATCTTTCCTGCTCCAGCTAATCAAGCTCTTCCCAAGTCCCTGATAGGCTGCATCAGATATATTGGAGTTTAGCTAAGGGTGTGGCAGCTTATTGGATGCAGTTTGGAACTAAACTTCGCAGGAGGATTTGGAGACCACTGGGCTAGAAAAACCCAGTGATCCTTAAACAGCCTTTTCCGTACAGGCCTACAGAAAAACAATACAAAGTGTATTTAAGTTCCTTATAGTGATGCAGGTTGGTTGTGACCGAAGTAATTACTGCTTTCCACATTTTCTACAACTCTGGGATTATGAATAGTCCTTACACCTAAAGTATTTTTTTGGCTATTAAGCATAGAGTAGAGCTTTAGCTGGGTAATAAAGATATAAAGATATTGTGCAGCCCTACACTATGTTCATGCTATTGGCATTCGTCTGTTCCCATGGTTTTATCTAATTTGTTCTTTCTTGTCTGCAGGATCTCTACATCAAGTGGAAGGGCCCATCTTTTGATGTGCAGGTGGGGCTTCATGAGCTTCTGGGTCATGGCAGTGGAAAGCTCTTTGTGCAGGTAAGACGTCTGTGTCTTATGTCTGCGTCTCGGTGTAAACACATTTAATTTAGTACAATAGAGACTGTCATACCTCAATCATATCCACATCTGTAACGTGTGTTTATGTATTTAATCCAGGACGAAAAGGGGAAATTCAACTTTGATCAGGCTGAGGTCCGTAATCCAGAGACAGGAGAATTGGTGAGTCTGCCATACTGTTGTGTACCAGTTTACCAACAGCTCAGCAGCTTTCATTCGAATACAGACGTACATCTGTTCGGAAACCCTGCTTAATGCAAATGTCTGTTAGATCTCCAGCTGGTACAAAGGCAGCGAGACTTGGGACAGCAAGTTCTCCACCATTGCTTCCTCATATGAGGAGTGTAGGGCAGAGTGTGTGGGGCTCTACCTCTGTCTCAACACTCAGGTCCTCAGGTAAGCCAACTGCTGACCTACAGATCTTAATATTTCAGCTCCATTTGCATTGTTCTGGCATGCGCCCGACTTGATGGCTGCAAACGAGTGTCCAAGTTTTGCTAGGTCAGCGTTTATTTAATAAATGCAGTTTATTGTAGGGATGCACAAACTTGCATAAATATATATTTTAATAAAAAAAAAAAATTAAATGTCTTTAAATTTGGGCAGATTCATGTTTGGGAGACAGAAGTTGTTGATTTATTACTTCTGTGATCTCAGCATATCAACACCCAATCGTACAGGGGTTGGACAATGAAACTGAAACACCTGTCATTTTAGTGTGGGAGGTTTCATGGCTAAATTGGACCAGCCTGGTGGCCAATCTTCATTAACTGCACATTGCACCAGTAAGAGCAGAGTGTGAAGGTTCAATTAGCAGGTAGGAGCACAGTTTTACAGTTTTGCTCAAAATATTGCAATGCACACAACATTATGGGGGACATACCAGAGTTCAAAAGAGGACAAATTGTTGGTGCACGTCTTGCTGGCGCATCTGTGACCAAGACAGCAAGTCTTTGTGATGTATCAAGAGCCACGGTATCCAGGGTAATGTCAGCATACCACCAAGAAGGACGTTTTCCTCCACCAGCATCACGTAGTGACCTGGCCACTATCCTGCAAGAAGAATGGCTTAAAATCCCTCTGACCACTATGCAGGACTTGTATATGTCATTCCCAAGAGGAACTGACGCTGTATTGGCCGCAAAAGGAGGAGGAGGCCCTACACCATACTAATAAATGATTGTGGTCTAAAACCAGGTGTTTCAGTTTCATTGTCCAACCCCTGTATGTCTTTCCATTCAAATGTTGCACTGAGCTGTAGACACTTGTCACCAAAACACAACCGGACTCCTGATGGAGCAAATGAGTTACGCTGGCCGGATTTATTTGCATAAGTTGCAGGTGCAGCTCCTGTGTTTTAGCACACTGCATCAGATTAATATTTCACTCTCTGGTCCTATTGTGCACCACAACACAACACTTACTGTAGACGTAGAGTAAATGCTGCATCAGTCTCGTACTCTTAAAGGTATGCACAAGTTGAATTCTAATGCATCTGAGGTGGTTGTGTCCTTGGTTGTAGTATCTTTGGACATGAGGGTGAGGACGCAGAGGAGGTGGTCTATATCAACTGGTTAAATATGGTGCGCGCTGGCCTGCTGGGTTTGGAGTTTTACACACCAGAGAGCAAGAGCTGGAGACAGGTCTGCTGCTGATCTGCATCCTTACAGTCACACGTGTTGTGTTTATTGGCTTTTCTTTTTGTAGACAAATTCTCTTGTTTTTCCTCATCTGTTCATCTCGCCTTGCTTTGAGCAATGTGTCTTCATCCCCTGGGTTGCATTTTGCGGTATATGTTGTAGGCTCATATGCAGGCTCGCTTCGTGATCCTGCGTGTGCTGCTGGAAGCAGGAGAAGGGCTGGTGACCTTGACCGAGACCACAGGCACGGATGGCCGGCCCGATGCTCTCATCACACTTGATCGTAGCAAAATCCACACAGTGGGCAAGAATGCCATTCAGAAGTTCCTCTGCAGACTGCAGGTGCAGCCATTCAACAGTTTTCTTGTCACAATGCAATGTCTTCCCAAAGGTTCCCCAAACACTCTCCCCCGGTATAACTGTATTGTAGACCGTGTCTGAAAGTTGATTGTTCATTTCACCTTTCTGACCGTTTAGTGGTACCAGTGAAGTACTATGTAAAAACAGTGAACTGATTAATTGTATTGTATTCTCTGATACAGTTCAAAGCAGGTTGACAATTTGGAGCATATAACTCTTGTGTCCAGGTACACAAGTCCACGGCTGACGTGGAGGGAGGCCGAGCTCTCTATGAGGGCTACTCCGCAGTGACGTCTGATGGTTCTCACAACTTCCTACAACTCCGCGAGACCGTCCTGCTCCGCAAGGAGGCGCGAAAGATGTTTGTCCAAGCCAACACCCAAGTCAAAGGTCAGCTTTAAGCAGCCCCCTTTCCCCAGTCTGCCATTGCCTCCCAATGTTTCGGAATTTACTCTATGTACCCAAAATGACAATTAGTCAGAGGAGAGGTGCCTCTTTGATGATGCCCGTATTATCATTACGTGGTAATTCACGTCCACTATACCCCGAAGGTTCAGAGGGGTCTCAGCCCAGTATGGGTGTTTAACGAAAGAAACATTTTTCTGCTTTTTAAGTGCTGCTAATAGATGTAGTCCATATTTAATTTAGTTTTTAACATTTTTTTGGCCGAATCGTCACTTTATTGAAAGTGTGCATCATGTGCTGTGCTTCAGGTGAGGCTGTGGAACTGGAAGAGTATGAGGCCAGTGCCGCAGGCCTGATCCAGTCATTCACCCAGCGCTTCCCTGAGGACGCTGAAGAAGTGGAGGCTCAACTGCTGGAAATGGGCTCCAAGGACGCCACCTGCTGGTGCTGAGAGGAACTCGGCACCCTGAGAGCCAGCCTCTCAGACGAGCATAATTGCCACCCTGAGCCAGCAGGTACACGCTGCCTCGCAGATATGATCAAATCAGATAGAAATATGGTGCACAGGCCACCCTGGAAGAGCTTGTAGGAAAAATGCCAAGAAAATCCACATGCACAAGGCTTAACGCTTCACTCGTTCTACCACGCACAGCTTGCTGTTAACGTCTTTTGTTTCCCAGCAATCTGTTCACTAGAGCCGAAGAACAAATCCATGTCACTGTTTCAAAATTCGGAGTATGCGATCACGCCTCTGTATCTAAGATGGGACCACGGCCTACGCTTCCCACGCAGATGGAGATGTGTTAAAGCATCCACGAAACAAAATGTGCTCTGTGAGGGTGGAGTGGGAGCTGCACTTATATAATCCAAACACGATACACTTTCTTGAGTTATGTTAAACAAGTACATTCTGCATAATCGTCTCGTAGTATTCAGTGTCGCTGCATCACATAGTCAATCGGTTGATTTGTTTGGTCAAACTGTGGGGGAAATGAACGGTTTAGTGGGAGGGGGATGCTTCCCAGGTTGTCATTGGTTTATTTGCCTCTGATTTCCTTGAAGGCATGTAATGTCAAAGCGTGCTTGTGTGCCTGCAGACAGCAGGAGCATTTCCTACCAAATAAAAGTCAGACATATTCAAAAGTCTCCTTATATTGTGTTTTTTTTTTAAATTGTTTTTACCCCCTAACAGCAGCTACACTGTTACCGGTTTCATAATTATAGACATCGTTTATTAAGCATTTATTGCCATATTGAGCCAAATGTGACGTGACCCTATAATACAAACATTGGGACCTCCAACAGCAGCCACAGCATTACATGTTTCATAATTATAGGCATTATTAGCATAATTATGTAGCATCAACAAGGACTTCAGCATTGTCAAGCTTTATTGCCATATTGAGCCGAATTTGATGTAACCCTATAATAGAAATATTTAAAAGAACAATAAAATAAATAAATAAGCAGTTGGTAAAGATCATTCCAGCAACCAGATCTGTCTCTAAACTTTACAGTTACGTAATAAAGGCATCCACTTACACCACAATAACACGATTCAGATCATACTGTACATATTAGTGTTCTCAGTCCTGGTTCCAAGGTTCTCCGTACTGCACATTCTAGTTTTTCTGTTGTAACTCAAACATTTGAGTGGCTTGTGCATTAGTTGTTGTATTGGATCATGTTTTGGGAGGAAAAACCAAAACACACCTGATTAAAATGTGCAGTGTGAAGCTCGCCTGAGAACCAGGAGCTGTATTACAGACCGAAAGTCCTGTCTTTAGTCCTGTTACAGAAGCAAATATTATCTTAATTTAGGAATTCTGTTTTATCTAGCAGCGTATTATGAAATCCTGAACTACTCAACCAAAGTCGGTACTCGATTATTATGTCTGTTAATAGCTCAAATGTTGATCTTTCGGCTCAGGAGACTTAAATTTGCGCTAAAAATCCAGTATTGGTACACGACCCTGGTTCTATAAATGAGGAATAAAGTGGTTTGGGTCGAGCCACACAACACTTCTCCAGCCAGTCAGCAACACAGGGTGTTCATGCTAGTGCCCAGGACGGAAGGGAAGGGGAGGGGCTTCGTACTGACTTCCACTCACTGCCAAGAAGGAGAGATGGCTGAGTAACAGCCAAAGAGGAAAAGAGCTACAGAACAAAAGACTGGGGAGAAAAAAAATCCAAAGTGTGATGCACTGGAAGTATTGTGGTTGCTGACGAACGAGGTGTCGCAGCTTTGCATATGCTTCCAAAAACAGAAGTTAGGACATTCAGATTGGTCAGCGTTTGGAAATTCTGGCAAATTTCTATAACATGAGTTAGGACCTGTAATAGCTCCGGCCCTAAATTTACCCCTAACCATAGTGAATTTAGGGCTGTGAGTAAAGAGATACGACTGATCTCTGATCTGGGAAAACAGCCTCAGGATTGGGAATGCTGCGCTATAGCATTTACAGAGTAACTAAAAAAAGACAGCATCACTGCCGTCATATAGTTCTACTTGTACCTCAGTTTTATTACAGCATAATTTATTCCCAGCAGCAACTACTGCCGATCCTAACTTGGAAGCATTGGCGGTAAGACATCTCATATTAATGTGCAAATCTACTTTCATCGATGCTAACAGAAAGAAGTACACAGTAAAAGCCTGTGAAGTCACTGCTGTACAACATACTCTACTTTCAGCGTTCACTGATCCGACCATACGTCAAATTTGCCGAAGGTGATCGAAGGTGCAGCAAGCCAGACATTCCAAAATGAATCTAAATGTGATCGAACTCTTCCACGAAGCCACACATTACGAAGCTTCAGCAGAGAGGTCCAAAGCACCCCCTCTTGTCAGCTTGCGGGACTTCATGTCCTGACCGGAGTTCAGGTAAATGAGAGGAGCTCCACTGGCACCCAAGGCCTGCAAGTCCTGAATCTGAGCGTCGGAAGGCAGTGGCATCAGTTCCCCTTCGCTTCTCCAGTACAGGCCGTACTCCTCTGGCTCCACTCCAAACTTGGCTGAGCAGAGTTGTGCCAAAGCCTCTCCACTGACCCCTGCCTTCCACAGCAGAGTCTTCACCAAGCTACACTCTCCATCCTGGAACAGCACCTTTACAAACCTCTGCGGTACAGAACCACAATAGTACTTCAGTACAGTGCACTGTGTTACCTACTTATCTACGTGAATCATTCTAAACAGTGTATGTCTTGTGCTAACACTAAAGTACACTGTCATAGCTACAGTCATTGTCCATGTTATCAGCTCCACTTACCATATAGGAGCACTTGGTAGTTCTACAGTGACAGACTGTAGTCCATCTGTTTTTCCGTATATTTTGTTATGCCCGTTTCACCCTGCTCTTTAATAGTCAGGACCCCTACAGGACCCCCACCACAGAGCAGGTATTATGTGGGTGGTGGATTATTCTCAACACTGCAGTGACACTGACATGGTGGTGTGGATGTATGGTCAGAGACGATGCTCATCTGCTGCTGCAGAGCTTGTGTTGGTCATCCTCTAGTTCTTCATCAGTGGTCACAGGACCCTGCTGGCTGGATAGTTTAGGTTGGTGGACTATTCTCAGTCCAGTAGTAACACTGAGGTGTTTAAACACTCCAGCCCCACTGCTGTCTCTGATCCACTCACACCAGCACAACACACACTAAAACACACACTACCACGTCGGTATCACTGCAGTGCTGACAATGATGTACCTCCCACATAATACCTGCTGTCCTGTGGGGGTCCTGACCATTGAAAAACAGGGTAATAAAGTATACAGAGAAACAGATGGACTACAGTCCATTACAGTACAGACCAGACAAAATGGACATTCAGTGTAGATACAAGGAGGCGTTTATTATATCGATACAACCATGTAATGTAGTGTTAAACTACTGCCTGTCCTGGTTATTATAGGTAAAACTGATTTATCTGGTTTATGNATCTTATACACTGCTCCTTTAAAGAAGGCATAGAAAAGTGACCCACCTGTTGTAAGTTTAGGTCTTTCTGGCTCCTGGCCTCACTGCTACGGCGGCGGCTCCACTCTTTCAGTGAGTCCCTGACCTGTTGAGTGAGTCTACTCTGGGGCAGAGCTTCTGGCTCACTCTGGATATGGCTGAGGCTGGCATAAACACTGGTCAGATAGTATCCACCTGACAGAAACGTAGGAGGTCAGTGATGGGTTTCATTGTGTTTATGTTTTGTAGCTTCACAGTGTATAAAGTCTGATATCCATACCCTCTCCTGTAAGCCAAGGCGTTTCCAACAGCTCCATCATGTACTCCACCTCCACATACAGCTCAGGCATGTTGCACTGCACGATCACGTAGGAAAGAGCTGGCAAGAAGTCGTCTGCTCCAAATTCCTGTTCTGCTTTACGGAGAGAAGTATATTCTACATATTACAGTATTAATGAAATGCGTGTAGGTCTTTCTTGCTATGGTTATCTGATTGAACCGAGCGTAATGATTCATGTATCTGTTTTATCCATTAATTGCATGCAGTCAAAGTTCAAAGGGGTCCTCACCGGTATTACTCTTCATGGCATTATAGACGAGCTTACAGATCTGCAGGAGCAGATGCACTTTGTCGATGGGCGAGTAGGCACGTTTCATGAGAGACAGCTTCCGCTTTATCTTCTCTATGCCCTGGGCGTCCGGAACAGCCACTTGAACGCCAAAGAGGTCACGGGGTGATTTCTCTCTGGCTCTCCGCATGCTCTCAGCCATCTTCTTAGAGCTGCCGTCGCGCTCGTGCAAGGTATGGAGTGCTGTGTAGATCTGTGCTTTCAGAGGCTTTAGTACACTGCGGAACATGGCCTTTTCCAGTGTCTGATCTGCAAAGTCACACATACACAGAGACATATTTGTCATATCGCTGTTTCTGTTGAGTAGCTGTTACATATACTAAATGGAGTCAGTCCTTGCTGGGCACCTTTCTCATCCTCCGGTACCAGGGTCTCAATGGGGGGCTCAAGTTCTCCGCACTCCAGGAGGAAGACCTTCGCCTGGTTGATAAAGAGACGCACACCATGCAGCAGCTCTTCAACGGACGTCAGAGCCTGTGGCTTCAGCGCATCCCTCTGATCCCTCAAGAAGTCCTGAACGAGGGTCCCGAATGCCATACGCCTGTCACGAGAAAGATCTTCCACCAGCCTCGCCACTCGCTTCCCCGGCACAAAGAAGGACAAGAAGGCTGCGCTCATCTTGCGCAGTGCAGAAACTGACTGGCGGGGAGGACGAGAGGAGGGAATGACTGGGTTGCTGGTGCCTCGTGTGAGTGAAGGACGCTCAGGAGATTCTTCTGTCTCATCTAGGCTGCTGAGGGAGCTGCTGCTGTCCAGCTCGCTGAGGGACGGGGCAGACCTTTGATCCAGGACCAGTCCTACCTCCTCATCCTCATCTTCTTCCTCTTCTTTCTCCATTTTTTTACCAGCCTGTATATATAGAGATGAGTTTATTAAGAGCTGGGTTCCTACAGAGACAGCTGTGGCCAGCAGTGCACTTCAATGAAATGAAAAAGGCACATCAAACAAGACGTCTTTTTGGCCAAAATGACACTGTGGTTTGAATTCTTTCATACTCTGTAACAAATCTGGTATGTGGTCTTGGTCTTGTCTCGGTTTTGACCATGCCAGGTCTAGGTCTTCACTCAGACTCGACTACTCAAAGTCTTGGTCTCGACTTGGTCTTGAATAGGACACGGATCTACCAGTCTTCACTATAACACTACTGCCAGATTAATAAGATCCAAAGCCAATAAGATCTAAATAAGGTCTGAATTAGATCCAAAGACCTGCTCTGCCTCCCAGAAGAGCCTTTCACCCAATGGTTCTTCAGGGGACTATGTTTGGAAATGAGGTGTGAAGAAGCTACACATATTAAAGGGTTTTCCTAGAACCACATGCCCAATCCACAAACCATTTAGGTTCCTTCAGTACTTCAGATTTAAGAATGTGGCTGTTGTGTTGATAACTGTGGGTGTTACAGACATGGTGCAGACAAAGTCATACCTGCAGAAGAGCTTTAGGCAACTGGTAATCATCTTCCTCTGCAGTCGGAGAGAGAGCGGGGACGACCATAGCAGAACCCTTCTTGGGTAAAGCAGGACAAGGCTGCAGATAGTCTGAATCGGCCTCGACGTCTTCGGTTTTCTCTTTAGCCTCCTCGCTGGCGGGGACGGCTTCAGCCTGCTGCACAGATGTACCTTTGCTCTTGGCTTTTGCAAGCAGTGGCGGAGGTGGAGGTGGGGAGATGGGCGGCGACAGGGAGCTGGAGTTTTCGGTGGAGACGCGAACCTTAAAGCTGCGTTTGAAGTGATGCCGTTTATGCATGGCACCGCGGACAGGGTGCTCTTGCAGAAAAAGTGGGTTTATGAAGCACAGAGCCCCCTGGCCTGCCCCCAAATCAAGCTCAGAGGGACTACGTGTTTGAATTGGGCAGAACTCCTGGAACAAGGTCGAGCTTGTGCTTGTAGACGTGGTGCAGTCTTTTGGGGAGGGATTTGGAGTGGGCTCTGCACTCAGGGGTACATCAGGTAACGGTGGAGGACCATTACGAGGACCGCGGAAGTTGAGCTGGGAACTCCAGAACTCTGTACGACGAGAAGGTTTTGTAAGTGGGAGCAAACAAAAAAGTACCAGCAGAGGAGCTTTAAAATATATCATCAACATTTCACGACACTGCGCTGCACTGAACCCGATTAAACTGGACTAATGGTGAGGAATCGTGATGTGCAGTTGATCAGTGCTGGTTGAAGCAACACTATGGCTGCGTCTCGACTGTGTACTACACACTAATACTGCATAGTAGATGCTCTGTACTAAACTTAATAGTATGAGCTCTGCAAACTAGTACACACAATATTAGCCTACTGCATCGTTTATACAACAGGAAGTGAGGATGCTTACATCATACCACGCTCGACTCTGAAGGCTGCTTTGAGGGAGGTTTTCTTATGAAGTGATGATGAGTAAAGACATTATTTACTAGAATACATTTATTATTAAAGGCTGTTTTGACAGATTTGGGACCCACATTTCTGGGCCTGTCACCAACTTATCCAGACGTGAGTACTCAAAAATGGACTGGTTCTAATGTGCATTGTGGATTTTCGAGTATACTCAATAACTGTACTATTCACGACACACTCAGAAACAAGTCAGTATTAGTATAAGTGTGCAGTTGGGCCGCAGCCTATATGTGGGATCTGGAGACCTCTCTGGTGAAAAACTGTAATTGCACATGACATGCGGAGGAACATTTTGCAATGTCAGCTCCAGCTTTTTGTGAGGAAGATGGATCTGACTTTTGCGAGCATGCTGAAAGAGTATTTGAGGGAAACTCCGTCAGAACTTGGTGCAGGACTTGGTGTCTTCTGAGGATGTGAGGGAATCATCTACCACCATCTCTCTACTCTATCTGTTGTCAAATCTTCATCAGTATAATGTTGGTTTTGGATTTGAGGACCTTTTGTTTGAGCCTGCGTGTGTGGCTTTAATACATACAGACTGGTCTTGAAAAACAAGATGGTTTAAGGCTTGACCGGGCGACTCGCGCAGCACACGCACACCACATTTTAGTGTCCTCTCTTTTCTCCATATGCATTAATGCAACAATTCTTTCAGTTTTATCATCATCAAATATTACTGGTGATATGCACTGATGATATGGACTGTTTGCCCAGAAAAGCATGTTGCGATGTAACAGAATTATGTTTGTGCATTACTTTGCTATACTGTTATCTGATTTACATTATTCTTAATATTTCAATTATTATTTGTATTTTTCTGTCAGATATTTGCTGCGTAACCCGTCCGGCAGTTATCTAGATATCATAACCATTCCAACTCCAGATTGCCCTGTCTGATTGTGTGATTCGGGCTTTTAGCCAGCTTTTGATCAGACGGTTTTGGCACAGCAACTAATAGCCACTCATTTTTGTGGAATTTTTCCCATTAAGAATGAATAGGATGGAAAAGTGCACGCCCATCTACTGTACTTCTGCTCAACTGACAGACACCATTTCACAAACACTATTTCAGAGCAGACCCCCACTTGCACTCATCTGTTTGTCTTTTTCTCCATCCCTCATTCCTCCCATTCATTTTTGGACCTACCCAAACCTACAGCCACCAAACTGCATCAGGGCAGATCCCCAAACTGTAATCCACAACCATACAGACCCGCACTCTTCTATGTGTCATTTATTCATCCCTCCTTCCTCCCACAACAACCACAGCCTAGCAAAAAGCTGGGTTTCCTTTAGAAAATGAACTTTTCCAGTTTATTGTGATCTCAAAATCCTCACATTGTTCACATTTGAGGGGAAAAAACAAGCCAAAAACTGGTTAAGATCATATTTATATGTGTCTTAAATACATTTTTTTATACTAATAATTCTCAGTTATGTTGTTAAATCACTTTTTTGAGCTTCCTAAAATGTTGTGGTATCATTTTTAAGAAACATACCCACCTTGTTTTCTGGTTATGAGGAAGGAACAAAGACCATGAAGTAAACCTAACTGACCACATCCCCATATTTCCCCACCTTTTTATATTAGCCTATAGGCTTATCTGGGCCTATTTTACCTTCAGAGGTCTCGGCTGATCTATTTAGATGGTGTGTTAATGATTAACCTCTGAGCAGCATTTAAGTAAATCACCTCACGTTTTTTCCTAACAACCCTAATCTTAACTCTGACTCTGACCATAACCTCAAATGTAATGCTGTTGGTAATCTATATTTAGGAACTGTGTTTCACTAGATTACTCCCTGTATGACTACAGTTTACAGTCAGTCCAACTTGTACTCACCCACGCCCATGTGAGAGATGGACTCTAGCTGTTTGTGAGATGAAGCCTTGGCTATGGCTTCTGGCAACTCCAGCGTGAAGGGAAGAACATCCCTAAAGAACAAGATATTTCACCATGTACTACTTCAGTATAGACACAGAAACAAACGACTGACATCTGTCAGCAATGAGCAGAGACGTACCGGCTGACGCAATAGAAGGCGATGAGTCTGCAGAGATCTGGGAAACTGATAGCTGAGCTCTCCAAGGAGAAGGCTGGGGTTAGAGGAAGAACACCCGTCAATGCCCGTCAATGAACTACTCTGATTCATATACGCTCATCATCAAAAGAATAGCTGCACCCAGAAGGAGGTGTGGGATTGCAGTGCTATAGGGAAGGAAGATAAAGGTTACCAGGAACGATAAATGATGATAAATTTAGACTGATATGATGAATATTTATTGAGCTACACATACAGAAGTAGTGTCTCTCAGTATGGTGTCGGGCCGCCATGTTTGCTAACGTGACATGTCAGATGTCTCAGTATGGAGTTGTAGAGGTTCCTAATGGTGTCCTGTGATAATCCATCCCATGCAGCTTGAATATTCTCACACAGTTCCTGTAGACTGTGCGGTAGGGGTGGAGGTGGAGTGACACCAGGCCTTCTGGACGTGTGACAACAAACCGTTCATCTTGGCGTGGCATCTTGGATGACCACGGTGCCTCCACACATGGATTTGTTAGTCGTCTCCACTAAGACAAAAGCGGGACTCGTCACTGAAGATGACCCGCTGCCTTTCTGAGTCACTCCATGACAGTCTGGCATGACACCATTGCAGTCTTTGGTGACATTGACGTGGTGTTAAGGGCAGTCATCGTAACGGTCTGTGTGCATATAGTCCTGCACTGTCTCCCAATGGTGCTGGCACTAACAGGATGACTCACGGAGGACATCACTGCTCACTGAATGGCCGCAATCGTGGCTATTGGGTCAGTCAGGTACAGCGATAAGGCCTGCCCTTGCTTAGGTCACATGCGCGGCCGAGCTTGAAACTTGAATCATTCGCATGCAATCATTCACAATGTCAAACCTACCCACCAAGTTTCATTCCTGTCAGTTGATTCCTTCCGGGTGCAGCTATTTGTGCACTTCTATTTTTGATGATGAGTGTTCTTTTCATAAAGCTAAAAATTATGTACTACTGTGTCCATCATCCTACTCACTCGAGTCCTTCTCTCGGATAACGAACTGCTTGACAAACGACGGCATGCTGTCATCTGCTAGTCTGATGCACAGCACTTTCCTCTGCGACGTGTTGGACTTTCGCACCAGGAAGGTCTAGTAAATAGCAAACAAGCAATCAGTCCATATAACTCACACTTTAATTTTTCATTTTATGTGTTTTAGTTTTAGTCACCCAAACAAGCCTGTTTTACCCTGAAGCACATGAACCTTGTCACTGCTTCTTGTCAGACGTACAGAATAGCCATAGCCTGTCTGGGAGTAACTGTTGACCCCATAGTTATAAATATAAGTGAAGAGGCTCCTTACCCCGGGGGGCTCTCGCTGCAGGATATGAAGAGCTGTGGCCGAGTTGATGGACAGCTGGAGCCACACTGGGTATGTGAGCAGCAGGCGGTCCAGCACACTGATGCTCTTCAGAGAGCCTCTCTGAGGACACGCCCGCTTCTCTCCCACTGGCTGGGGGTCCGGATAGTCGTACACGGGGTCTTCCTGCATCTAAAACACATGTGCACACCCGAGCATTTAAAAACCGGGATGAATATGCCTGAAATTATGTACATGTTTGAGTCAAATCAATCCGGTGCAGTATAACACAAGCACAGAGCCCAACATGAGCACTGCTTTCATCTTACTTTGACACAGAATCAGAACTGGACTCTTCCGAATGAACCTCTGAAGTTCAGAAACGTACTGATACCACTACAGAGAAGTCTTATTATGTCTTTGCAATGAAGCATTTATGAATCATTGTGTTTAGGCCACGGAAGGACATTAATGCACACAAATTAATTTACACTGCCTGGAAATATGATACCATCGCAAACAAACTAATTACAAAAACTTCCTTAAGATTTTTTGCCATGTCTTTGTCATTTTTTGACTTCTACACAAGAAGAAGAATTGTCTAGTGCAAATGTCAGCCAGTCACTAAAAAATATTAAATGAATGCACTTTTGTAACTACGTAATTACAATGTAATTACACCAATGGCATAATTTAGCAATATGCTAACATCCATGAGATGTTCAAACTGAATAAAAGAGCTGATGAAAATCCATGAAGCCATAGCCAATACATAAATCGGAATCGTCAGATTTTGGCTTCTGGGTTTGGGGGTGCCGGAGCCTATCCCAGTGCTCATTGGGCGGAAGGCAGGAAACACCCTGGACAGGCCGCCAGTCCATCAGAGGGCAGATACACTGGCAAACCCAGTTGCTCACACCAATTTAGCTATTTCCTCGGCTATTTCACTCAAAAACTGAACCTCTAAAGCGAGTTCATCTTTTATTAATCTTCAGACCTGTATATTTGAACTTTCTGAGGCTCATTCTGATGAAAACATACCCCACTACAATCACTACACCCATATTTTTGGCTGCGTTTTGCTCCCCCGTGTTTTCCCCCCGCCATTTTCTCTGGCTAAAGCAGGCTGAGAGCTGGTGAGGCCGCGGTGCATGATGAGATGCAGTACACCATGACGATAGCTCCACCTGTATACCAGAAACTCTGCCTGGAGTAGAACACCATCTGGGTATCTTCAGTGCACTACAGATTTACAGTGTGGTCACATACCGCATACTACATACTACTTTTAGGCAGATTTAGTATGTGATTAGTATGTAGTACGCCATTTCAAATACAGCCACTGTCTATTAAAAGCAAATAACGTTAATTACACTGCAACTTGGAAACGTGTTAGTGTGTGCTTCAGGTTTAAAAAAAACTCCTCGGCCAATTTGGCTGGAAACAAAGAATCACATTAGGACCCGGCAATGAATAATCCGTGCTTTCCTATCAAAGGATTTACAGTTTCTATTCTGGCTACTTGATTACACGTTCGTCTTCAGTGCTGTTGTGTGGACAATGGACAAAAGGCCCCTCTTACAGTAACTACTCAAACACACTTCACCTTCTTCCGTTTTCACTTCCTCCCCTTCCCGCTCATTATATCACCGTTTTTCTGGAAGGGTTATTTTCTACTCGAGCATGTGCCTTATTCCTCGCCTTGACCTCTGTTCTTACTTCTCGTGGGAAACTCCCCCCAGGGTCTCGTTCCTCCTTTGGATCATGTGAGGGTTGAGTGTCATGGCTTGACTAATTCCATACACTTCATTCTGTGAAGTACATCACTGACTAAACCTGTCTGTTCTCAGTCATTACACATTTTCGAGAATTTGATGGACAGAAGTTCGACTCCTTTAGTAATGACCCCCACCACCCGCATCTTCTGCTTCTCTCCTTTAGCACTCCTCCGAGCTGCTATAGCAGTTTCTTTTGGGATTTAACATCAGAGTTAGGAGCGTAGTTTGAAGTGAAGCCTTGCCTTCCCTCCCTGTGGGAGTCAGTTGTGCATGTGGGATGTGAAGTACACCCACTCCAGTCAAAAGTCATTATGAGATTATGATATTTTTGTACAAGCTGACTTTATCTTACCCTATAATCTGTACATATATATATATGGATTACCAGTCTGTGATGTATCTAGTACTTCCAGAAGGCCTTGGGGTCAACAAACATATCAGTAAACAGTGGCCAATATGGCTGCAGGCCATATATATATATATATATATATATATATATATATATATATATATATATATGTAAAACTTGACATGCAGTTATGTCTCAGGCAGATATGTAAATCATTACAGCTGTGGTCTGGTTACGTGAGGGCACTCACAGATGGCAAACAGGCTCCGGGCGGTGCCACCCAGACAGACCACCAGTAGAAAGGATTGTTTGATCTGATGACAAGCTAGAACAGCTCCCACTGTTTCCTTGTCCACCATTCAGACACAGGTGGCACCTTCATTACACACCCCTGTCTCTGGACGGACTATTTCCAGCCACTTAGCAGAAGGAAATTTGGCATCACGGCGCCCATTACGTGTCCTGCCATTGACAGCCAGCCACCGCTGCCTTAGTTTGCAGTGGTGTTGTGAATGAGACACCTGGACTGCTATGGCTTGGAACTATAGTGTCTTTAGCGACAAATCCAGGTACTGTTTGGGATCTGACGACTTACAAAAAATAAATAAATATATATATTTATATATATTTGGGATTTAAAATATATATATATATATGCATGCTACAACATACAGTTTTCATAAAAACTCCTAAAAATATTTTTTTTCCCTATTAAGAATGAATGGGGTGGAAAAGTACATGCCTATGTACTGCACTTCTACTACTACTGTTTCCTTTAACCTATAGACACCAAACTGCATGTCCCCTCAGATCCCCAAATTCTAATCCATAGCCATACCGACCCGCACTCCTCTTTGTCATTTATCCATCCCTCTGTTCTTCCATAGCAACCACAGCCTAGCAGGAAGTGGGAATCATTGAAGCTGCGCAACCATTCCAAGTTTCCTTGCGCTTTTTTCAGTTACAGATTCCTTACGGCTTTATTCATTTATGTACTTCTTCGGAATCCATCCCGAATAAGTGATTCACAGGTGAGCTGTTGTATCCATTATAATCATTCCAAAACAAAGCACTTTTCAATTTTCACTAACCATGTGACTAAGACAAGTGTGTCCGTGTTTTGTGGGTGGGGGTTCAGCAAGGGCATCGGACTGGTAGGACTTTTTTTAGTGTGGAAAGGTTTGGGAACCCCTGGCACAGGTTGACTCTGAGTGGGCCGGTGAAGAATTCTCTTTTGTTATCAGCAGATGGCTCCTATAGCAACAGAGGCCTACGCGTCCTGCTGGGCATTTCCCACCCACACGCACACCCCTGCACTGTTTTAGGATTTCACAAAACTCAAACTTCTCAACTCACTTCATCCAGGAACGAGCAGGTCTAAGCGGTCACTGAACAGAAGGTCAGTTTTACAGCATACTCGTCGCACGTTGTACTAGATTCCCACTAGAACTTCACTTCGGCCCATATCTGAGATGGAAGTGTTTTCAAAAGACACGGTCTCGAGAGTTAAAGGGGAAAGCCTCGGAGAAATAATACGATGCAGTAAATTACAGAGTTACTGTTTAGGCTAGAGGGCCAGACCACAGCTCTACTTATGAGGCGTGTACATGAGCCCAGCAAGTCCAGGCTTGGTGGAGTGGAAGCCTTTAAGTATGTGTTATGGAAGCGTCTCTATTATTTCTGCACGACTACCGTGAGTCTATAAGTGGTACGTTGCACGGAACGTTACAGGAAAAAAGGGAATAATACAGCACTGTTCACTCCTTCAGGGCCGGCTGTTTGGTTCTGATTGTGTTGGGTCGATCTCAGTAGCTCTATATTACGGAGGACTACACTGAAAAGGCTATGGTGCAATTAGTTACATAAGCAATGCATAATATGAAACAGCCAATAAATGTTCCAATTAACAATTAAGGGCTTTTATTTTTAGGTCTACAAACGAACAATGCCTAACAAGCTGTCAGAACAGCTTAATAGATCCCCAAGTGAACAAAGCTTTATTTTCTCTATGTTATCCAGTGTTATTTGACTGGTTGTTGTAAGTGACGCCCGTCCAGATCGTAGGATTAGCAATGAGGTGCAGCTGAATCCACTACCTGTGAATATCCCTCATGACCGAAAAGTCCATGAATTCCACACATGAATGAACATGTGGTTTCTGCACTCTTCAGATGAGAAATACGTGGGGCTTTCTGCTCCGCTGTGGATGCTTTGTGAATGCTCAGTAAGTAACGTTCAACTAAATCTATCGATTAAATGAAACTAACTAGTAAATATAACCTTTAGCCTAACCCTAACCTCAAGTCAAGTCCTACACTTAATCCTAACCCTATAAATAAACTATCACCAGAAATACCATAAGTGAATTAAGCATCTATAGATCACCTATAGCAGACCATCCAAATAAAATCTGACAGGATATTTTTCTGTATTGTTTATGAGCTCTGCTCAAGTGTCCAATCGAGGGCATGCGCATCTCTCAGCACGGACACACAGGTTTAGTCCTGAATGGGACAATGTGTGTGTATGTGTGTGTGTGTGTGTGTGTGCTAGGAATGTGTAGTTTTGAAACGTTGTCACTCTCTGTGCACTGTGAGCTACTGTAACCAAAGACAAATTCCTTGTATGTGTGAACATACTTGGCCAATAGTTTACTGCAATAGTTTATTGGCCAATAAAGCTCGATTCTGATTCTGACAACCAGCCATTAAACAAAGGAAAACACTTCTAAGCCTATAAATGATGATAATCATTTGATTATGTTGTGTTAATAGGGCTATAATGACACACTGAGCCCACGTTTCAATTCAGTTCATGATGCTCGGCTCATGATTCGGTATTCTTAAAACAGTGCAGGTGCATTAGACGGCACGGTTAATAAAACGGCGGTGGCCTGCAGCACACTGTCACACCTCCACAATGCATACCGAGTGGATTTACATGCACTTATGAATCAGATAACCGCAGAAGGTCCGATTTTGGCTATGATCATTTCAAGGCATTGAACGCACTTGATGAGTAGTCAGATAATGGGAAAACTCTGGCTCAGCACATCGAGTCGCTTCAGCAGAAAATATGAGAATAAATCATCCTAAAAAATAGAATGATATTTGAATCATTAATTTTGGCAAAAATATATTTGGTTTCAGTGGCCATCCACAAGTGTTTTGTTGCCATCTTAGGGTGCTGTAATAAATGCTTATTGTTTATTTATGATGATCTGTTTTTTGCACATGCGCAGATTGCGAAAGATGAAAGAAATCAGAGTAAGGGTATACATGCACTGGGAAGTCTTGAGTACTAAGCTAAAATCTAGTTCTCTTTATCAGATAACTGCAGAAACACGATTACGCATGTTTTGCATTGCGATATCATGATGAATAGTTACACCCACAATAGTTAATAATATTCCTTTTGTCCTTTTTTCTTCCTGTAGTTATTATTATGCGTAGCAGTTGTACCATTAGTACTACAACTGATAGTACTATTACTTGTGCTATTAATGTCCTTGATATGAAAAAATCTATAGTAAAACTACTGAATACTATTAGGATCTTTTAGTATGATCAGATATGATCATTTTTTACTACAGGTGGTAATACAGGGGATGAAGATAGTACTGATTATTATTATTGTGATATATAGTAGCTATTACACAGCACTATAGTTTCTTGTGGTGTCGCTTTGGAGGTGAAATTGGCTGCAGTAAACCATCATAGTCAGATCTCTGACTGCCTACCTGGTTGAGAGGTAAATGCACTGCCTCCAGAACTATCATGGATCTAATAGGAAATCAATCCTGGCCAAGGGCTGATCACGGATCCACTTCAGGTGAGATTAAGTCCACCGTTCACCTTCAGGCGCTGCCTTCCTCGATCCCAGCTCCTTCCCTGAGCAAATGTTTGACCAGCATGTCTCAGAGCCCTCTATTAGCACTGGCCGGACTAACTCAACACAGCGTTTTAAGGATCTAGACCAGCTTTAATCCAGACAAGAGTGAGTTTACTTACCTTAGCGCTTCGTCCCTCGAGTTCTCAAGAGTCCCAGCTGCTTACACGCTCAGCACGCCGTCACACAGAGCCGTCAGCTCCATGAAGTGTCTCGGACAGCTGGAAGCGGAAAGAAAAACAAGCCCTAAACGCTGGTGTTTTCGTTCACACGGGGAATCTACAGGTTATTTCCTCCTCCACGTGTCTGAGAAGATGCCGTCCAGCCCTCTGCCGGAGCCTGCTGGAGAAACTGTGATTCAGGCATTATTCACGCTCCGTCTTCCTGCGCGTCTTTTCCACTCGCCCGTTCTCCTCAATGAATACCAAAAAGTTTGCCTCGCTGACGCATCTGCGCATGCGCCACCTGAACATGCGCTGTTCACCTATACAGGAGATTATAATTGGCCTATAATCAGGAGTAGCATTAAACTCACCCTTCTACGGCTGGGAGGAGTGAACTCAAGAGTTTGTAGCGTGTACAGTTTCATAAGGATCGTTCACCGGATCCATTTATGGAAATTACGGCTAATAACCTACTTTATTTACATCATGTCAATAAAACTAATGCATACATCTACATCCACCTTTTCAGCCTACAGCGGTTTGGCCACGCCCACTCAGAAATGGTTCAGACTGCTGGATTACACTGCTTTATTTATTTATTTATTTAAAACACACTTTTACCCCGGTTTGGTCAACTTGGTCAGTTGCTACCAGGCTGCGACGGTGAAGGCTAAATGTACTTAAGGCATACTGACTCACTACTCACGGCTTTTCCAGCTGCTGCACATTAGTGACCCCTGGTGGACAAAACGGCGAACAGCCGGTATAAATGGACTCTGTCCTGGAGGGGACGCTACAGCAGGGTTTTTGGCTCATATCATAACCATGTGCTTTGGGTGTGTTACATGCTGAACTGTGCGTTGAGAGTAAATTCACCAGGAGATATTTATAGTTAGTGAAACACTGTATGCTATTATTCATATTCTAGCTATATTATTCTTATAGCTAGCCCTGTCCTCTCACAGTCAAGAAACTCACTGTCCACTCTGACACTCCTACCTTGCTGGTCCATCTTGTAGATGTACGGAGACAATAGCTCATCTGCTGCTGCACAGTTTGTGTTGGCCATCCTCTAGTCCTTCATCAGTGGTCACAGGACGCTGCCCACAGGACGCTGTTGGCTGGATAGTTTTGGCTGGTGGACGATTCACAGTCCAGCAGTGACACGGAGGTGTCCAGCAGCACTGCTGTGTCTGATCCACTCACACCAGCACAACACACACTAACACACCACCATCACGTCAGTGTCACTACGGTGCTAACAATAATGCACCACCTGCATAATACCTGCTCTGTGGGGGTCCTGACCATTGCAGAACAGGATGAAAGAGGACTAACAAAGTACACAAAGAAACAGATGAACTACAGTCTGTGACTATAGAACTGCAGAATGCTCCTACATGGTATAAAGTGCTTGGAGAGTCTATGTATACATACATACTGAACATATCGCTCCTGTGGCGCCCAAACCTCAAATCTTCATTTTGAACGTTTTTATTTTCTTATATTTTATATAAACAGGAGAAGAACAGTGTTAAACAGTGGAGAAAAGAAAGGCTGCAAAGAGTACAGAACCAGTACGCTGCTATGAGCTTTTTACTGGGACACAGTGACTCAGTTGAAGAGCCTTATGAAACACAAGCTAAAAATGTAGTTACATCACGTCTGGAGGAAGAGTGGGCTCAGCTTTTAAATCGAATGTTCCATTCCACCTTAAATGCTACAGCTTGTACAGGCACCAGGATGTAGTTGCTGCGCCATTTAATTTTTTTTTTATCACAAAACAAACTGGGAAGCCAACAACAGTGCTCAGATCTTTAACAAGATCCTGGACAGCTTTATTTCAGAGTTGTTAGTTTGCTCTGCACATTTCACTCCAAACAGTTTCTCAAACCTTATCAGCACAATATCGACCAGCTTCAATCAGTGTTACACCCACAGAAGTAGTGTCTCTCAGTATGGCGCCATGTTTGCTAATGCAACATGCCAGACGTCTCGACATGGAGTTGTAGAGGTTCCTAATGGTGTCCTGTGATGATCCATCCCAAGCAGCTTACATATTCTCACACAGTTCCTGCATATTGTGCGGTAGGGGTGGAGGTGGAGTGACACCGGGCCTTCTGGACATGTGGCCCATGACAACAAACCGTTTATCTTGGTGCTGACCACAGTGCCTCCACACACAGATTATTTGGTCATCTCCACCAAGACAAAAGCGGGACTCGTCACTGAAGATGACCTGCTGCTATTCTGATTCACTCCATGACAGTCTGGCACGAAACCACTGCAGTCTTTGGTGACGATGACGTGGTGTTAAGGGCAGCCATGTAACAGTCTGTATGTATGTAGTTCTGTGTTGTGTAGCCGTCCACCAATGGTGCTGGCACTAGCAGGATGACTCATGGAGGACATCACAGCTCGCTGAATGTCCACAACCATGGCTGTTGGACATAGTGGCCAATCTGCCGGTTCTCCCTCTCTGTGGTTCAGCAGTGTGCTATGGCCATCCCGCTTCCCAGAGCCCCACGATGCGACCCCTCTCTAGCTCTTCCAACTGCCTGAATTGCTTGGAAAAGGAAAGAATGGAAAGCACACACAACAGGACAATTGTCTTTGGGTCTAAGTCTTTAACCTTAATTTATTGCTTACTTTATTAATTATTTTTGATTCCTCAAAGACATTAATTACATATAACTATATATGATATAGAGTTATCAATTATGTATAATTATATTTAATTAATAATTAATAACAATATAGTTATATAATTATAACTGATTCACTCTGGACTCCCTTCCTTGGCAAACTTGCTCTAGTTTAGCTACAGAATCTAGTTACTGAACCAAATTAATCTAGTACCGGGTTCCAGTGCTAGTGTCTAAACCCGTCACCAGCAGTACAACTTTCCCAGACAACTGCTGAGGGGAACCTGAACTCATCAGACTCGTTCTTTATTCACACACGGTTTGAATAGATAAAGCAGTTTAAGCTGTGTGATGATACTAACGGGATACAAACGTATCAAAACGCTTGGATTCCTGAACATATTGCTTCCAGAAATTAAAGTATTATTATTATTATTACTGGACGGCTGGCGAACCGAGCTGGAACAGTGGTACATCAGCGGTACCACCCTGTTCTGCTGTGGAGTCCACAGGTCGGACATTTCTTTCACAGCGCTGCTCGAACCAACACGGACACAAACGAGAAGCAACATCTGCCAACCGGAAATCGGCCATGAAGCATTCTGCCCCGCGTTAGGTAAGATAACTGGATAACTAGCGTCCTATCTGTGGTCAACTCTGGTCCTGTGAATTGATTTTCGTCCACGTTTTGTTTTCGGGGGTCTCTTTAAATGCCGTTAACACCGCGAGTGTGGTTTTCAGCGAGTGGATAATTCGGTATATCATGTTTGTTGTGGTTGTTCGAAAGGCTACACGTTGTTAGCTAGTTGGCTAGCTAGCGCAGCGCGCCTTGTTGTGCGGGGTTGCTGTGTCGTTCGCGCCTTCGGCTAACTGTTAGCATACGGAACTCATTTTTACGGACTGGCGCTGCAAATAATGCAGATTTTTTTCGGCTCAGAAGTTTGCTTTAGTGTGTAGCTAAACGAATTCGGAAGCCACGGCTGCCTCGCTTGCGACGCTGTTCCGTGAATTAGCGATTAGCCAGAGCTAAGCTAGCGGGCTAGCTAACTATTCTTTCGAAGCTTCGTCGCTTAACACCAACACGTCAGCTTAGTCGCGAGTTGAAATGTCCGTTAGGCCAAAGTTATTTAACCTCAACTTGCACACAATGGTCATGTTTTGCACGGCGTTACTGCTTTAGTCAACTTGAAACAGAATTCACGTTATTCCAGAGCAAAATGGATGTAATGTATTTACGTTGAAACGTGAGAGCCCTGTTGTTATTAGTGCTGATCTGACACACTGTGCATATATTAACACTCATCTGCCCCTCTTGTAGGTTGTACGTCTCTTCGGTCTCCTCAGCTTAGGCTTTCCCTGTTACTACTGCTGCTTTAAGCTCGCTCAACGGAAATGCCAGGCCCACGAACTTAGTTTACTTGAATACGTTGTTCTGTTAGCTAAAAGGTTGTGTCGTGCAAAGAAGGAGAAATGAGCCATGTTCCCTATTTCTAGGTTTTTGTCGGGTGCAATGGACGACAGCAACGCAGTGAAGCTCTTTGTTGGGAATCTGGCGTTGGAAACAACACAAGATGACCTTATAGCGCTTTTTGCCCCTTACGGAGAGGTGGAGACGATTACCTTACTGAGGCAATTTGCCTTTGTCCATCTGCAGGGAGAAGGGGCTGCTGACCGTGCCATCTGTGATCTGAACGGTCGAGAGTTTCGTGGTCGCAACCTGGTAGTTGAAGAGTCCCGAGGGAGGCCCCTCAACTCTATCAAAGTATTTGTGGGCAACCTGAGTGCTGTGTGCACTTCTGACGACCTGCACGAACTGTTCTCTCGTTTTGGCAACGTCTTGGAGTGTGACAAAGTGAAAAGTACGCTGCTCTTGTCTACATATCTCTCTTCTTTCCTAGTAGTTAAAAAAACTGCATCGTGGGGCATTGATCTGGAGGTGGCGATTCAACTGCGTAGGCTTTGGATTGTTAGAACCGATAAAAATGATGCTCAAGTATTGTCCAGTCAGGTTTTTGCATTGAATCGTTTCCTAAACCATAGTACACAAGTCGTTTGCAGGTCAGAGACTTGCACCCCGACTCTGTCTCTTTTTGTCCTGCTGTCAGTTGGTACTCATGTACAGACTACATTTTTTTTTTTTTTTTTTTTTTTTTTTTTGGAGTATATTTGTCTAATGTTGTCATTTGTCCTTCTGTTCTCTGTTGCAGCCAAGCCCTCCTCCTCCGCAGGCTACGCTTTTGTGCACATGGAACGCAAAGAAGATGCCGAAAAAGCCATAGAGGCCCTCCACGGGACGTCTTTCAAGGGTCGTCCGCTCTCCGTAGAACTCTCGAAGGTTCAGCAGACGAAACCGGCAGCCGCTTCCAAGGTCCCCTGTGCACGTTGTGGGATACAAGGCCATTTTGCAGGAGAGTGCCCCACCAGGCCACCCATGGAGCACCATCAGAGTCAGGCAGCTGTGCTGGCCGCTGCAGCTGCTGCGGCTGCTGGACTTCCTATACAAGTACAACAGAGTGTGCACAACTCTTTCTTCAACACCACGAGCTCTGACCCGACGTACGCAGCCCTAAAAGGCCTGACTGAAGGCAGCGCGTCAGACGGCAAACCAGTTAGCGCTGCGGTCTATGGTGCCCTGGCGAGTCAAGTGTACGGCTCGGTTGTTGACCAGGTCTACACCACAGCAGGCAACCAGGCTGCAGACCCTGCTGCAGTAGAAGCCCCATCAGGTACTGCTGCAGTAAACCCTGCTTATGGTGCAAACTCCTCTCTCTATTCTAGCCCAGCTTATGGGACCATGGGAGGGGCAGAGTCTGACCCCCAGGCCATCTTTGAAGCCGCTCGGGCCCGTTTCATTGAGCAGGGCCAGCAGGTGCTTGCCGAGCAGCAGGCAATTACCAAATCGGAACGGGATCGTAGCCCAGTGAGACGCTCAGCCCCTCTGCTACCAGACCCGGTTCCTCAGCCCCTCTCCCAGGCAAGACCCAAACGCCGTGCCCTGCTTCCCACCCCTCCTGGTGGACCAGAACTGCCTACGGCCAAAGATGGAGACCCTATCTCGAGGTAAGAATGCAAACTACCGAGTTTTGTCGAGTATAAACTTGAGGCTTCTCTTAAGTCTACCGATTCTAGCTTCTCTGTTGCACACACATTTGACTCGCTTGCTAGTTCTCTTTAATAAGAAGAAACAATGACCAGTAAAACAGAATTTTTGAGGATGGCCGAATCAAGCCTTGAATTAACTCATCGAGACATCATATGTTTTGTCGTTTGCCTTTTAATACTAGGTGCTATGCGGAGTACTACCAGCAGTACCAGCAGTATCAACAGTACCAGCAGTATCAGCAGTATCAACAGTACAACTACTACTATCCACCGCCGCCGCCACCTCCACCGCCCCCCATGCCTGTCATGCCCATGCCACCTTCAGGACCAATGGATGCCCATCACTTGGCTGCCCCTGGAACCACAGAACCTCCAAGAGCGTATGAGCCGCCACCAACACACAAGGAGCCCCTCCTCCGCCATCCTGACTACTCCCACCTCCACACGCCAGAGCCCCCTTACCGATAGCCTCCCACAATCTCACACACACACGTGGGTGAATGTGTTTGTTGAGTGTGTGACAGGGTGTGTTGACTGGGTGTGGCAGCGTTGGTCCAGCATAAAAAACATGCTGAAGAATTTGAGGAAAGGGATACTTAAAATATTTATATCAAGCCTCAGTCTGTGATCTTGTTGTGCAGGTTTTGTTTCCCCCCCACTAAATTAAGTGTCAGATAACGCATAGCTTTCAAAGGCGTATAAGGCTGGTGGTTTTTCCACTCGTCTTGATTTGACTTATAGTGTTTCATTAAACCAACAGAACCGACAGATGTTTCATAAGACTAGTATGCGTTAAGGCTAATTTTCTTACAGATCGAACTTTTGTCAGTTCTTGCCAATCTGGCATCAGCCCCTGGCAGATGAATGTGCCTTGTGCAGTTGTTTTTGTAAAAAAAATAAAATAAATAATAATTCCACAGATTAGACTTTCGGATTAGTAACTTTTTTTTTTTTTTTAAAGACTGGGGCACTAGATTTTTTCTTTTTTTTTTTTGGATGCATCTAGCCTTTGGCTCGTAGAGATCGAGATCAGTTTGCTGCAGTTTGATGTGTGTAATTTTACACTTTAAAACAGCGGCGTTAAGGATTACAGCAGAGCGAAAATTTAGGTGGAGTGGAAATTTGGAGGTTTGAAGTTAAAGGACCTGTGTGAATGATGGGTGAATGCAAGTGTTCGGGTGCATGCGTGTGTGTGTCTCTCTGTCAATATGCAAGAACGTCGATCGAGAACTGTTTGACTTGCAACAGAGCCACACATGCTAACACACATCAGACCTGTTACCTTCAGTTCTAAACGGGTTGGATTTGGCTTTGGGCAGAGACATGCTGCCGCCAGAATCAGCAAAATAACACAGTCGTGCTTTAAGGAACCCAAGTCGTTTTCAGCCCTTTAGGCACAGCCTTTCCAGGGCAGATGCCACTTCTGCTCTGCACATGAACCTGAGCTCACGATTTAAAGTCACCCATTGGAGTGAGGCTAGGCCACAAAATGGATGGCTAGTGAATGTTAGTCTATCTGGCATTCATCAATAAAATCTACAGACTTTTCACCTTTAATAGATAGCTATGCTCATGCTTCATACTCGTGTTTTTCTGTTATTTCCATATCTCTATTGACTCTGGTTTGGGGATGCCATTTGTAAGGAATTAGCGAAACTGTTGGCTACCTGCAGACAGCAGCTATGCATGCTTTGCAGGATTTTGAAGGAATCGGTTGCCGTTCCTAGACGTGTACTCTTCTCTTACATGGACAAAAATGCTGTGGGTGTACAGACCGATATTTAATCTCTCAAATGACCATTTCCTTTATTTTTCCTACACAGCAAAGCATCCCTTCTTCGTCTCCGCTCCATTTGAGTGTAGGCCCTTGCAATCACCTCTTGTGTTTCTTTAACCTTTGCTTCCCACACTTACATCATTACTGTAAATGTTAGTGTACACAGATTTGGCTTTAGTTGGTTTGATTCTGGAGGGGCATTAGGTCTCCAGGTGATTTGAATTTGAGAATAAAATACAGTAAAGTACAAATATTTGATGTTTTTCTGGTCTATAAAAAGAAAAGCTATGTGTGATTCAATATTGGCAGGGTTTTAGGTCATTTGAATGAAACGTGGTCTAAAATGACGAATTCAGTGTGTTGTAAACTCATGTGATTTAATTACAATCTGCCCATTTCATTTGAACTTTAGCTCAAGGAGTCTACATGAAATTTTCATAACATCCCAAGTTTTAACCGCTGATCCTTAAAGTCGATACCCTGCAAACGAGAGTCAGTCGGTCAGGATTGTGTGGTTTGGCTACAGATGTTATGGAGATTATGTAGCCTTCCTTTGACTGGACACCAGGAAATGATTGTAATGAAAGCATGGCAGAGAAAACTTTCTTTTAAAAATGATGTTATGTCCTCTTTCCTTTAGAATTCACCTCAAGCAGTCTTCAGTCTTTCATTCCAACACTGAGAGATGGTGGGGTACATGCACAAACACGGACATACCTACATACATACATGCATTCACACACAGAATACAGTCTGTGACCCCTGAAGGCCTGGATGCACTAACCTGTGGACTTAATTATAAGAGAAATCTTGAAATGGAAACGACCTGTAAGTGCTCACATGGTTAAGGAGCTTGCATTTTATTAAAGGGATCCATCAGAACTGAAGTTGAACGTACCATAGCTATCCAGTCTTTGGATCTAATCAGTCAGTACTGTATATCATGTAAAGTGATCTTGGATTGGCCTTTGATGTTGACTAAGACACATTGTCATGTATCCAGGCCCTAAACCCTACTGATGTAACAGGCAGATATGATGTTGTAGTGTTCACTCTTCTTTAAGAACACTTGGTAGAGTGCTTGGTAGAGTGGAGATGGGAGGGTGGCGGGGCGTAGCTCCTTACAGTGCACCAGGGCTCCACACATGTGACTCCACACCTTAACGCAACATGTCTGTTATGTGTTGTTGCAAATAGTGCATGACTCTTGTTACTCTTACTGCTCTTCCAGCCACATTTTCCCTTTTCGCTAACTACAGCTAAAATGGCTCCCGGGCCTCAGGACGCCAGGTTGCACATGACGGGGGGAAGAGAATTAGAGTCCCACAGTGGCATGGACGCACTCCCCACAAAGGTAAAGCCCTCTGCCCCCCCATCACGCCTGCACCTCGACCATACACTTCCCCTCAGTCATCCTAATACAACTGTTGGAGATCCTCGGCTCAGATCTACTTTTCTGAAGCTGAAAGACGTAACGCAGTTGTAGCTGTAGCAGTTAAGCTGCTCAAAGTAACTTAAAGTGATGGCTTTGCACAAGCAGAGGAACCAAGTCCTTCAGCTCAGGCACACAAGTACCCCACATGACCTTGGTTTGGTTGTCTTCTAGTGTAACTTTGTTTTTTCTGTGCTTCATTGTATTGCTAAGAAGAACGGAAGCCCTCATGGCTCACCCAGTAGATCAACAATGGCTATGACCATACCAGTTTCTTTTTTCTTCTTTCTGAGGCCTCAAATTAGGACAGTGTTTTCTGATAAACATTTTTTTTTTAATTTAATCACAAAAATTGGTCTTGTGAAATTGGTGGCAACTTTGCCTTGGCTTGTTTTGTGGCATTTGGTCTTTTTGAAGCATTTCCAGTAAGACGAGACGAGACGTGCACTCAAAACTGAGGTGCCCCGGCTGTGCGTTTGAACGGTTAAGAAGACAGCACAGCCGTAAAGAGTGTGCAGTGCTATCCGAAAAGCAAGAGGTAGGGCTGTCGCCTGGTAGGTGAGTAACCCAGCGCGCCACTGTCCCACTCAAACCTACTCCTTCCTTCAGACCCCATCACTCTCACCTTTTAAGAGCCTATAGATCACGCAGCCACTTATTCAGAGGAAGGTGGTTTCTGTATTCGCTCATGATTCCAAAGAAAGTATCCAGAACCAGGATGGGATATAAGAACTGAGATGCTTGACTTCAGATGTAAAAAAAAAAAAAAAAAAAAAAAAGCGCTATAAAATCAATTTTTATAGCTGTTGTGAAAAATGATTTCCTAATTTATAATTTCACAAAATAAATAGAAAAGAGAAGTTTCCCAGGGCATCAGAGAATCTTCACCTCAGACCTTCCACTACAGGTTTAATCTTCCACTACAGGTTTTGCTTTTTGTATTTTCATTCCTCTTTGGGCAAAATGAACTTTCTTGTTTGCTGATTATTGAATCAAAGTGCTTCATCTTTGGGTTCGGGTTGAACAATAAATACATGTAGAATGTTACTTATGATTACTTTAGATCAGGAAATAATCATTCAGGGAACTTGCATTAGAACATTATTGCTTTCATCAGGCCTTGTTTTACTGCTTTTGCTACTGTCCTAGACATAAAATGTCACATCCTTGTTTTTTTCCCTCCTTTTGGCCATTATCTTTGTAGGCCTTCTCTGATCTTGTAAAAAAATAAATAATTACTTTCCTGAATTCAGCAGTGGTGTACTGGTGGTTTTTGAGCAACATGCAAGGCATAGCTCCTTGTTTCTACACTCAATTTATCAGCTCAATTTACTGTGTGTGTGAGTGTGTGTGTGTATACGTGCGTGTCTACACCCCAATCAGCCATAACATTAAAAGCACTAATGTATACACACTCTTTATCAATTTTATCAGCTCAACGTTATATAAATTGAAGGATTTGAACTTCAGACAAGACAGGTCAAAAGCAGTAGGAGTCAGGAGAAGTTCTACCTGGCCTCAGAAAAGGGGTAAGATGAGAAGTGTAAGATGGAGTCAGATGTAAGGACTATATTAATCACATATATCATCTATAATCACACATATCATCTATGATCACATATAAACATGATCACTATGTATTTTTTTTGTCAGCTTGCTTGCTAGAACATAACCAAAGTACAAAGGGTCACGAAAAGGGCAAGATGCACGAGACTGTTTTTTGAATGTATGAACTTATCATGGCTAGACTTGGAGGAAGGGGCATTAAAGGGAACTAGAAAGCAGAACAGGGTCTAGCCTTGTAAATGTCACAGACTATCGGGATGCTCCAGAGGGGAAAGGTCCTGGCCTTGTGATTGGTGTACACACCGTCAGGACAATGCTGTTTGGTACTATATATGTCAAGTTCAATGTAAGGCAGATTTCAGATCTCACTGGTGTAGTGGAGATCTCCGGAGCTTCGTGAATAAAGCAGATCTGGTAACTCTGTCTCTCGACCCTTGATTTTCCTAAAGGATCAAACGAACACAGACCTGGCCTGGGGGGCTGAGGTCAACAAAATACACACACACACACACACACACACACACACACCGAGAGAGGATGTGGGGTCCAGCATTTCCAAAAAGAATTTCAAATTTTGATTTTGTTGGACTATGCAACATCTTAAACAAGGGCTCAGAGAAGGCAGCAGCGCTTCTTAATCTGTTTATCTGGTTTCTACTTTGCATGGTAGAGTTTTAACTAGTATTTGTGGATGCAGATGTGGATTGTATTAATATGGTGGTGCCTGAAGGCCTAAACATCACAGCCACCCAATACTGGTTTTGGGTCTTGACCCTTGCATACAGAGATTTCTCCTGAATCTTTTAATGATGTTGTGTAGCGTAGCCGTTTACTATTTTAACGTTTGCATAATGTTACATATATACATACACACTGTCTCACACACACACACACACACACACCATAAAAAAATGGCTGCACCCAGAAGGAAGTGTGGGATTGCAATGCTATTGGTAAGGAAGTTACCAGGAACAATAGATGATGATGAATTTAGACTGATATGGGCAATATTTATTGAGCTACACATACAGAAGTAGTGTCTCTCACTATGGCACTAGGCTGCCATGTTAACACTGCATGCCAGACATCTCAGCATGGAGTTGTAGAGGTTCCTAATGGTGTCCTGTGATAATCCATCCCATGCAGTTTGAATATTCTCACACAGTTCCTGCAGATTTTGCGGTAGGGGTGGAGGTGGAGTGTCACCAGGTCTTCTGGCACGACACCATTGCAGTCTTTGGCGACATTGACGTGGTGTTAAGGGCAGTTATTGTATTGGTCTGTGTGCATGTAGTCCTGTGTCGTGTAGCCGTCTGCCAATGGTGTTGGCACTAACAGGATGACTCATGGAGGACATCAGAATGTCCGCAATCGTGGCTGTTGGGTCAGTCAGGTACAGCGATAAGGCCCGTCCTTGCTTATGTCACATGTGCGACTTACAAAGTTAGACCTACCTGCAAAGTTTCATTCCTGTCAGTTGATTCTTTCTGGGTGCAGATATTTGTGCAACTTACATATACAGTATATACAACTCTGTGGACAGTTAACATCTGATTAGTTGTTGGATAGATGTTAGATAGATGTTCCCTTCCACAACGTATTTGAAAGTTGTTGCTAGTATCAAATTCAAAGTGATCAAATTCAAAGTGAGAAAAAAAAAAAAAAAAAAAAATATATATATATATATATATATATATATATATATATATAGAGCACAATATGTTTGTGCGTGTGTATGTATGTGTGTGTATATATACTGCTTATGCAATCCCTGTATATACTGTATATACACTATATGTATAGTATATCATATACACACACACATTTTGAGATATGTGTGTGTGTATATTGTTTATGTTTATGGTATATATATATATATAGTTTATATATTTAGTTTGGTTTTTTTGTTATTTGGCACATACATATTGACATAATGACAGTAATTGACCATTTGGTCACTGATGTTTGAGGAATGACTCCGGGGGTGATGAGGGTTTGCGGGTTTGGTGGGGAAACACAGGTCGCCCAGATTATGCTGCAAAACTGAATGGAATTTCAGACGCACAGTCACGCGCGCTAACTTGCTCAAATCCCGCCTTTCTTGCCTTTTAAGTCTTTAACCTGCGCCCACGTGCCGCGCGCTCCTGCTTATTTGGGCGCTGAGCCGTATAAGCCTGCGGTGAGGGGCTCGAGCAGCGGCTGCTACTTCAGCGGGCGGCGGGAGGCTGGACTTGGGGGCTTGTGTCTTTGCGAGCAGCGGCACGGGACGCACTGTGTGGGCAACGGCACCTTGCATGCTGAACTGAGCGGCGCAGAGCAGTTTTCTAATAAGCACCGAGGGGATAATACTTCACATCCCTGGGAAGACGGCAACATGACGGCGGTTGAAACGCAAGTGCAGTATCAAAGCTCGTACATGATGACCACGACCGTGGATTACATGACCCAGGAGGAGGACTGGGACAGGGACCTGCTGCTGGACCCTGCCTGGGAGAAGCAACAGCGCAAGGTAGTGTAGGCCTAGTAGAGCCGGGACTGATGTCCTACACTGCGGGCCTCCACTGAGTTCAGTCCGAGACTAGGTTTAATCTAGGGTTGTAAACTGGCCCTACAAGCCTGTTGCCTATATCTTGTATAAGTATATGCAGCAAAGGGCTGGTTTCCAGGACATGGATTAAGTTTAGTCTTGGACTAAACTGCAGTGCCAATAGTGAATCCCTATTGGAAGTTCCTTATTAGTTTTAAGGTGGTCCTAAATTGTAATTCTTATGGTAATTATCCATTGGAAAGCCTTTTAGTCCAGGTTTGGAGTCTTGGTCTTGGGCGTCAATTTTCATGCTCTTGATTTTCTTCATACTATACAGATTAAACATTAGTTTTAATAGTTTTGATCATTTTATTGCAACACAATAAACCTCAGTTTGGTGCTTCCACTGACTGTACGGAGCACACATTGGCCCTGCAGCTCCTACAGCGAGATGCCGTCTTGTGATTTGGTTCTCAGAACTGGTTGGAGGAGGAGACTTGCAGAATCTGGTGTCCCCGAATGTAAATAGCACTGATGAACAGATTTGCACACCATGCCTTCCTGCAGCTGCTATGTGTCGTGTAGAAAGCACACCTGCAGCGCATGGCACCAGGCCCGAAGTGCCCCCCAAGTGACTGCAACAGGTGACAGCCTTGTGAAGGCGGGGGGAAGGGTGTAAAGGAAGCAGTTAAGCAGTAACCTAGAGAGTCCTTCAAATAGCCTCCTTTACTAAATATACTGAACCTGCTTTTCCCATCCTCATCATCCTGCCCTCCCAGTCCGTCAGTCTCAGCCCCCATGGCTTATTCATCATAATCTGTTAACCGCCACCGAGTGATTGATAGTACATGGTGCAACATTATTGCATGATGCAATCGCAGGAGTCAGCCACTTTCACTTCTGAAGTTTAGGGTTAATCTGCACCTCACGTTTTTTATCTGTGTATAGTTTTATTAGTGCAAATTCTTACTAAGTTTGATCTGTTCTGCCTTAAACATTTAAATTGAATCAAACTAAAATTGAAGAGAAGAGTCCTTGTCTTCAGGCGCTACCGTTGTTTGTAATGCTGTGATATTAGATTTCTATATATATTGTATATACATCAAGAGTGTATGTGGTATATCCGTATATGTATTGTTTCAGACTTCTCATCAGTTGGAGCTGTTAAGTGTAAGCCTGTAGGGTCTTTATGACTTTAAGATCACCAACATTATCCGTTTAGTTGGGCGTCTCTAAGCTTTTGACTGGTACAGTGTATATATATATATATGTAGCTGATGCACAAACGACATGTGATTCATATTGCTGCTGTGTTCATGAATTTTATTATGAATGGAGCCAAAGAATTGGTTCAAAGCTGGAGGGGGGATGTCCATTTTACACACAGACACACACACACACACACACACACA
>CM067487.1:6884491-6916044 GCA_034552555.1 Semaprochilodus insignis | reverse complement strand
CTACTTACAGTACACTAACGCATTACACTTACTGAGTTACTGTACACCGACACAGTACTTACAGTACACTAACACATTACACTTACTGAGTTACTATACACCAACAAGAATGTACCTAACATTGTTGCCAGAAGTTGATTATTCTGATTATTCTTTGGACCTACATGTTATTGAGACAACAGTGACATACTACATACACAAGTCCAAGACTTCCTGTCAACTCTATAGTACGTAAATGTCTGAGTGACACACACATGTCTGAAGAGCTGTAGGTTGGAGGCGGGGGTTATTAATATCATACTTCCGCGCCCGCTGGTGCACAGTGATGTAATCAAAAATCGGAAGAGGTTTTAGAGCAGGGCAAAAGTCACTACAGTTTGGCAAAAGATGATGAGTCTTTTTAAATAATGAATTTAAAGGTGCAATTTAGATTGAGCTTAAAACATCCCAAAATTAACTGAAAGTACCGACAGGATATGAAGAAATAGCAGTTCTGATGATGTAAAAGACACTCACGTATCGTATTGCAGAGATATCTACTGAAGTTAGCATGCTAACTGGCTAGCATTGGTCCATCCTGTCTTGTAATACCACATTGTACCACAAGAGACTGCAAGTAATACTGGTCTTGTGGGGGTCCTACCCACTGGAGAACAGGGTAAAAGGGGGCTTATTATAGCCCACAGAGAAAAAGATGGACTACAGTTTGTAATTGTAAAACTACAAAGTGCTCCTGGGTGGTAAGCAGAGTTGACAAAATGGACAATGACTGCCGGTACAAGGCGGTGTCCCTAATAAAGTGCTTAGTGAGTGTATGTCAACCTGCCTGCACTCCATCATGTAGCCCAAACACCCGTACACTGATTCACACTGATGTATTTCCTCTTTGAACGGTGGGCAGCAGTCCTCTCGCCAGCCAAGCCACAAGTTCTCAGGCTCTGATCATGAGCAGCAGGGTAACCACTTGGGGCTGTAGCCAACTGACCCGTTACTGCCCTACTACTGCATGCCTGCCATAAGTGCTAATCCACTCCCAGGCCTGAGAGAGCCCAGGCCAGCGGCAGCCTCACACCCACATCTTCTCCTCTCACAGCTTCATCACCTTCTCTTCTCTCCCAGCCTAGATGATTCTTCCTTCTCCGACAAACAGTTCCCAAGTTTCCACCACAAATGAAGTCTCTCAGTGAACGTTCTATCAACGTAGCCTCTCTAGTTTAATATTGGAGCTCTAAGGCTGATGCACTGACATACCAAAACTCATGGCAGTATGTAAACTAATTATGAAGTGGTGTTACCTCAGGGGACGGCTTGGGAATGCCCACACTTGTATAAGTTGTGGGGTGTTATCTTGTGAGAGAAGTTCAACTGTGGCCAGCGTTCTCATGGCAAGGCAATATGAATTATCGATCTTGTGCAAAGCTGCAGGCTTCTCCATTCTTTGGAACCCTACAGAATGCCCCTCAAACCAATTCCTGACAACTTGGGCCCTATGGTGCAGTGTGTTATCCTGCTGCAATGTCATGTCATCACTGTTGAGGTACGTAAAGTCCATGAAGGACTGCAAATGGTCGCCAAGCAGTGAAACATAGCGGGCATCAGTCAGTCATGTGTTTAGGTACCTCAGGGGACCCAACCCATGCCATGGCTTAATGGGGTCTGCACCACACACCATCAGCCCAAAACAACTGGTACCGTGACTCTTCAGACCACGGCACATGTTGCCAGTCCTCTAGGGTCCACTTAGCAACCTCACGAGCCCAGGCGAGGCACTGTGTCTGGTGCCGTGGTGTTAATAGAGGTACTCTGGTGGGTCTTCTGCTCCCATATTCCATGGAAGCTAAAGAACGCCGCACTGACCTGCGGGATATTCATGTGGGGCCTCCTGCATTGAATGTGGATGTGATTTCTGCTAGAGTCACTGGAGGTTACATACTGCTCCTTTAACTATTTGATCAGGCAATTATATGATATATGATATATGATGTTTGTATGTATATTTATTTATTTATTTATTTATTATTATTATTATTATTATTATTATTATTATTATTATTATTATTATTATTATTATTATATTACTGATATATTACCCCTATTACTGATGTCAACTGTCTGTGAAGCACTTTGAGCTGCCAACGGTATGAAAGGTGCTCCATAAATAAACATTACTATTATTAATAATCATCCTAAAGTCCTGAAACTGTGTGACAGGCAGGGAGTGAGAAATATATAAGTGATAACTAAGATGTAAATATGTGACCTTCTAATCTCTGTTAAATGGCATGGAGACAAGTTATATGATGCACTTTAAGCAGCAGATTATCAGTGATGTTTCTCCTTTGACAGATAACACTGTATATTTAATACAAGCGCTGTAAATGGAATTACGTCTGATAAACATACAGTATTCATATTCTCCATGCAGTCAGTGACTGCTGTACATTCCTATTGCCTGAAATCCACATGGTGAGATTATAAACCATTATTCACATGTGTTTCCGTCCGCAGGTAAAGTATTTAAATTCCCAGCCTTTATTTAAGCCACCATCTTTAGGTTGCCGATGCCTCCTTTAGAAGACCTAACCCCCCTGAACTGGGTGCATTTTGTCCTGCTTCGGTGCTGCCAACACGCATTCCAGGAATGCTGTCCTCTCAGCTGTCTTCTGGTGTCTCTTTGGCTCCCAGATATAGCCTCCTTCTCCAACCCTCTCGCTCTCGTCCAGCTCCCCCCTCCCCCAAGGCAGGGGCTAAATTTGGTCATGTGTGGCAGGAGGGGGTGATTTGAGGGGCGGACACCTGCTGCCGAAGGGTCTCCTCTTCCAGTCTTACATCAAATTACGTTGGGCCTGGGCATTCTTTAGTCACCTCTCTTCTAGATCTTCTTCCATGGCTCCACATAGGTGTTCAGCTCGGGCCGTGATCTGCAGGTCTTTTAAGTCTTTCTCAATGTGTCCGGATCCTCTGAACCCTGAATCTGAACTGCATTTAAACCCATAACCCAGTTTGGGGCTTCACTAAAGTTTCTCATACTCTTAATTATGTAACACATGTTAGTTTATTAATTACTGAATAAGTCATAGTAGTGACTAATTAATAAGTCTAACTGTACACGTAGGACTCAAGGGCTCTAAAGCAGTCTTTGGGTAGGCTATGTTTAGGGACTCCAAGTGGGGATGAGCACTCCAGACCTGGACCCCTGTTCATAAAGCTTCTCAGAGTAGGAATGCTGATCTAGGTCGTCGTAAATAAGACGAGAATCTGATCCTAGATCAGCAGTCCTCGGATGTGAGCACTGTGGAGCCTGAGAGTGGTACAGGTCTGCAGGTCCTTGAGCACAACCTCAAATTGATCTGGAATACAGCAAAATGTGTGTGGACTTTCATTAAAACACAAATGCGTTGTGTTTAGTCTTACTCAGTGTGCGAAATTCGGAAACTCCAGCATTGGTAGGCTGCTAATTCACCTGCCACTGCAGCGCTGATGATAGCATCAGTGTTTGGTTCAACTGCTTCTTCTGGAAATGTCTTTTCTAGTTTGGTAATGAGATCCTCAACATCTCCTCTTCCTTCTTCGGATTGAGAAATGAGTATCAATTCACTCTTCCCACTAATCTCTCTGGGATTTGGGCTGGTTTTAAAAATATGCAACATATTTTTCAAAGGTATCTGAGCCATAGTTACATTCACTAGTCTATGAAGAGCCAACAGGGTGAACCAACCTGCTACAGCGCCACCCTGAGGCAGGTCAGTGGTGTACCTCTAGTGGGAATGACAAGACAGTAGGACTCCGATTGGTGGGTGAAGCTGCTGAAGAATGAACTTTCCCTTAATTAGTATCCAAGCATCTATTTTTCCTTAACAGACAGCATAAGCTTATTTTCTCCATTATCATTAAATTCCAAATAGAGACTAATTTCTTTTTAATGTGTTCCCTGAAGTAGGGCTCATTCAGTAGGCCTGTGTTCAGTTTGTATGTATTGTTCTTTGGTTGCAAATGAAAATCAACAGATAAGTAAATATATAGGCGCATGATCACGTAAATCTATTGTCCCAGTTCCGCAGGAGCTTAGTTTACCATTAATCCCATCCAAATGTTATAAAGTAGTCTGTCCTTGTATATAGGGAAAGAGGTCCCTCCACATGTCGATCAGACCAGCATCTTCAAAAAGTGCATTTACCTTCTTATGTGATGACTTCATGGGTTCATAGGTTTTCCCACTAGAGGAGCCTTTGGCTATGTTAGGTGTATTTTTAGACCCCCCCCCCCAATTCCCCATATACCAGGAGACCCTATGTTTCTGTCACCATGATATTAGTAATTTTCTGGAAGTAACCAGTATCACTTCCTGGGGGTGTATATATATACTTAATAAGGAAACTGGATATCCATCTAGATTCCCCCTTACTAGAATGAATCTGTCCTCCTTATCTCCCATTTCCAGCATCGTTTCAAAACGTATCTTACTTGGAATAAGGATAGCAAGCCTTCTCCTTTGCCCTGGTTTATATGAGGAAAGAAACGAGTAGGTAAAGCCCATTCTCTTTAGTTTGTCATGTTTGTTACCATTTGAATGAGTTCTTCTAAGTACACTACATGTGTATTTGTTCCTTCTTCATTCGTATTTTATTGGGTTCCTTGAAATAAATATAAAAATATCTAAAATAAATATATATAATATAATATTGAGCTCGTTGAAATAAAGTTTACTTTGTCCCTAGCCATATTTTATTTTCCAAGACCCCCCCCCCAGTCCATCTACCACCTAGAATTTTGATTCAGTAAGCGGGTTAGGGGGTGTTTCACATGTTGATCTTACTAAAGGATGTTTTTTTATGATTTCTAATATGTCTGCATAATTCCAAGGTTCCAAAATTCTTTCAGCAAGGTTTAACACAAACTCGATTCTACCGCAATGTACCAGCTGGGGTTACAATGTCTACAGCACAAGTATTTTATTAAGTGTTTATTTTCTGTCCAAACCCGCCAATGAACTTATACACGTCTTCACTCAAGAATAGATTGTAATGATTTGATTATAATGGCTTCATGTAGTACCGCCCTGTGAGGTAGTCCAAAAATCTGTGGGATTCCCTTTAAATGCACATCCGATCACTAATGCAAAAGTTCTGAAATTGCGCTTTCTCCATATTCCCGTTCTCAGACCTTCACCGCCTGGTGTAACTCTCATCTGCGTAAGGCTGGGACGCAGATTGAGAACATTGAGGAGGACTTCAGGAATGGACTCAAACTCATGCTGCTGCTGGAGGTGATCTCAGGTAGGAACCAGACTTTGATGCACTCTTAAAAAAAAACAAAGGTACCACAAAGGGGTTCCTTGCACAACGTCATAGAACAGGGGTGTCCGATCTTATCCGCAAAGAACCGGTGTGGCTGCACGTTTTCACTCCAAATGAGCAGGAACTCACCTGATTCTAGCCGACTGATCAACTGCTCAGCCTTCAAATACCTGATCATGTGATTTTCCGCCTTGTTGGAATGAAAACCTGCAGGCAGACCAGTATTGGACACCCCTGCCATAGAAGAACCAGTTGGGTTCCCTAAAAAACATTTCTTTTGAAAATCTCCTCTGTGAATGAGACATGCGAGTATGAAGAACCTTTTAAAGGTTTAAAGAACCTTCACATAAAGTAAAGGTTATAGAAGGAAGTTCTAAACGGGCCTAATATGGAAAACGGGGATCTTTAGGGAACACATGGAGGTTCTCACTTGGAGTGTGGTTTTACTAGTGATCATAGCCATGTTGTTCTATGGCTTTGAAAAAAGAATAAAATGTTAATATCACGTGCCCATGTCTATTTTAGTATATGTTTATTCGTGCTGTCATTTACTGATGCTTTAAAATCAGCCGGAACTATAAATCCGAACACATTTATCTTCCATCGTATGAAATATTTCAGAGTACAATGCAGTATTAGGAAGGGTCTGAGCTAGCTCATGGTGGGACGTTATGATGAAACATGATCTTATAGTTCAATATTGTTTGTGCCTGTGTACTAATGCAAACCAGAAGACCATTTGAGTTGTCAAAAGCCATTATGGTTTGAAGATCACAGAAGAACAATAATTTTGACTACCATTGACAGTGGATCATGTTTCATATGATCAGGGACATGGAAAGGTCACATCTGATTTCAAGTTGATTTTATGATCTTTAAACAACCGGTATAAGTATTATAAACGTCTGTATGATAGTAAAATTATTTTACTATTATTTACTGTTATTTTAAAGATCCAGCAATATTTTAATGGACAAATATTATATATATATATATATATATATACAGCAGAGGTGCACTACCTAGCAATCCCATACCAGTGCTCAGACCTACAGAGAAGATGGGTCAAGACGAAAACCTCAGATCTCAAAAATAAAAGTTTATGTACATCCAGAGAATGCTGGATTGGCTGAATGAATGAATGGACATTCTGGCTAGCTTAGTTATGCTTGCTACTAGAGGTCTGCAGGACCCACTGGACTTACCGTCAAATAGCGGAACAGGTTTAATTTGCCGTGTTGCGTGTGTGAGCGGGCAGTTAACCAGACCAGTGCAGGCAACAGCAGAGCAACACATGCATGGAGAGAAATCATGCAAATGAATGAATAGTCAAAATAAAACGATAATCATCAATAAATAGTTCCCATATATAAATAATATCTAACAGCAAAATAACAGGAAGTACACAGACGTAGCAGAAGTCATGGAACAGGAACTAGTATTGTGTAGGTCCCTCTAGCCCGGCAAAGTGCAGCAACTCAACCAATCAATTCCACAAGTGGACGGAGGACATCTGGAGAGGGTTGAGTCATGCTCTCTGGATAGCCACCAACAGCTCCGTGGTATTTGTAGGTGCAGGATCTCTGGTACGCCTGGACCTCTCCCTTGGTTGTCCCTTGAGTGGGACAAAACATTTAGGCTGCATGCGGGAGTGGGACAAAATGTTTATGTGCCTATAGAATCAGTCCCATGCAGGCTTCTAATTGCTAAGGTAGCTTTTGCCCATCAATGGCTTTCCCCCTGGTTGATTTCTCTGACTTGAAGAGAGAGAAGGAGACAGCTGGGAAATGCAGTTTTGTTGATGATATGTAGGTGGAAAAACTCACATCATCCTTATAGCAGAATAGTAAGGATACTGCTTCCGTACATACAACCCAAGATTAGGAAGCCCAGTTTACACCATGAGAGTGGTGATAAAATGCATCGGCCATTTGTTGAAAGTTATTGGCAGTAAAGACTTTGTACATGCATGTTGTGTGCCTGCATAATCAACATCATCTGACCTAGAAAGACAACATGGATTTAGTGTGCCCTGGGTCTTTGAAATCACTGTACCTTCATTCGTTTCCGTAATTAGCATCAGTCTTCCCTCACAAAAGCTTTTTCTTCTCTTCTCTCTTTGATTACAGGCGAGAGGCTCCCCAAGCCAGACAAAGGTAAAATGCGCTTCCACAAGATCGCCAATGTGAACAAGGCCCTGGACTTCATCTGCAGCAAGGGAGTCAAGCTGGTATCCATTGGTGCTGAGGGTGAGCTTCTTGCTTCTTGTTGTTTTACCCATTGTGGCAGCTAAGTCCATATATGCTGACTCCAGATTCATTCTGTCTGCTCTCAGTCTATTAATCTGTCTGACTCTTTTGTGTCCTTATGCAGAGATTGTGGATGGTAATGTGAAGATGACTCTTGGAATGATCTGGACCATCATCCTGCGTTTTGCTATCCAGGACATCTCTGTAGAAGGTGAAGGAACCAGAAACATAAACCCGAAACTCGGCTGACCTTAATGCAGTTTCTGGACCTAATGATCTTCATGAATTACTTGTTAATAATGTTCATTTGTCTTCTTCTCTCAGAGACTTCTGCTAAGGAGGGCCTGCTGCTGTGGTGTCAGAGGAAGACAGCCCCCTATAGGAATGTGAATGTACAGAATTTCCACATCAGGTCAGCTGTTCTTCCCTCAAAGGCCTTCTGCCATACTTTTACGTTGATGTCGGTTGTTCTTTAGTTTACATCATTGCGTCTATCCCATCCGCTTTGCTCCACCTGCTCTACGCTGTGAGGCTTCACACATTGTTATGGTCTCCTGATCACCAAGCCCTGCCTTTTTTCCATTCATCCTCATACCCTTTTCCCTTCTCTCTCTCTCTCATGGTCTTCATGTGTGTCTCAGTTGGAAGGATGGCCTGGCTCTGTGTGCCCTCATTCACAGACACAGACCTGACCTCATTGACTACTCCAAACTGCGCAAGGTGCTCGCTTTCCTCTCACTCTAGCTCTCGTTTTCTTGCTGTCCCTGTCTTGTTTCATTCCTGGTTTACATACTGACCCATTGGTCGGTTACTCTGCTAGCTTTCTCCACGTCCTCAACACTCCATAACCCAAATAACCCAAATAATCATTTGCCATAAATTTTGCATTTGGCAATTTTGATGACAAGTTCACATAACATATAAGCCAGGTGGTTACATGTCGCCATTTATCAGATTGAAGCCGTGTGACGTATTGTGTCACTGTGATATGCACTAAGCTCCAAAGTCACATGTTATAAGATGCCGTCATTTCTCTCAAAGGAGTGTCATGGAAATAGCCTTTATAAATGTTATAGATTTAAATAAATATATAGATCTAAGCCAATTGTCATGTCATGACCATCTTATGAAGGTGTCATATGGCCTTATGCAGATTACCCTACAATAAAGCTTACCAGTATATTCTATGGATTTCTAGGAGTAATGATTTAATAAGTGACTTAATAAGCAACTGTGTGCTGCCACTAATCAGGGGTGTAGCCAAGGGGTGGCTTTGGTTCATGCTATGATGGAACTGGCCAACTCTTCCATCGTAGCATGAACCAAAGCCACCCGTCCGGCCACCACAGATAAACAAAGCGAGACAGTCAGCCATAATCAATATACCAGTCACCATAGACAAGCTGTCCTCAGGGCAGGTACTGATCAGTTGTGAGAGTCTAATCAGTACTGCTCATTGTGAAAAACTGCTGGGCAGACTGGCGATTGCCACCTGCCTCCAGGCTCGGGGCCCCAGGATATATTTAGGAGGATATATTTATATTTTAAAATGATAATATTTTATGTTGTTCATATTTATTTATTTTTAATAATAAGAGTGATGTGAGTGATAGGTTATTAATAACATAATGGTGAGGAACGCTGGAGGGGCTCCAACAGAATCGCCACTGCTGGCAAGAAGGCTAATGAAAACCTTCACGCTGGTCAATTATCACTTTGCTTATTGACGAGGCAGTACGCTATTGGTTTTAGACATGGGGAAAACGGTTCAATCAGTTTCTACATCTACATAGTACTGTACTTTCTTTTGGTGGTGTCCTTCTCTGTGTGGATCACATGACCGAAGATTTTAACCAGACATGTAGCCTTAACATACATACACACTGCAAAAAAAAGTATCTTAGCAGTTGAAAACTTCTCAAATGTAGTCAATATATTTAATATTTCTTATTATGTATTGTTCTGTAGGAATATTGTAAGATTATTTAACCTCTTTCTTGCTATTTAAGAATCATTTGATTTCATTTTATCATCACTATTTCAGTAAAATGACCAAATCTGCCAATGGAATAAGACACACGTTCACTACATAAAATGACTTAACACATGTAAAACTTGTCTAGAATTAAGCTATAGAATTTGATCATATTCCTGCAGCAGTTTCAGAGTGAGAAGCATTAGATATATTACCTACATTTAATATTTTCCACTCAGTAAAACTTCACTTTTTGGACTGAGGAAGAACATTATTAACCATTGGTATATTTCTTAATTTGCCACCCCCAATAAAAAAACTGGGTCTAGGCTGACCATCCCATTTGAACAGTTCTGGCTCCGCCCTTGCTACTAATCCATTTTATATCGTTTCGAACTACATGTATATAAGAATAATTTTGCATGGCTTCATTGGCTTTTGTATTTTTTCTAGTGCCTAATCTAGAACTACCTCCCATATCATCTCATTATTTCTTCATGCAACTATATATTCATCTGGTGCTGTGTGTCTTTGCAGGACGACCCCATTGGCAACCTTAACACTGCTTTTGAAGTGGCTGAGAAATTCCTAGACATCCCCAAGATGCTTGATGCAGAAGGTGCACCTTTCGTATACTCATATAAGGATCCTGCATTTGGGGCTGATTTGGGGTAATATGCTGTATGACATTATGGCATTCAATGGTTATGACACAATATACCTTTTTGTTCATTCTCAGACATTGTGAACACACCAAAACCAGACGAGAAAGCTATCATGACCTATGTCTCCTGTTTCTACCATGCCTTCGCTGGTGCGGAGCAGGTATGAACAATGCTCTCCATGTTGATTAAGTAGAGAGAGACGGATCCTTCCTTAACTGAATACAGTTGTATGACTGTCCATATTCATTCATTCGTATTCACTGTTCATATGCTCTTCTACAGGCCGAGACAGCCGCTAACAGGATCTGCAAAGTGCTGGCTGTCAACCAAGAGAATGAGAAACTGATGGAGGAGTATGAGAAACTGGCTAGTGAGGTACATTCAGTGAAATTGTGCTTCAGTTTGATCTTAGACTGTCCGCAATGTTAAAAATACAGGTGCCACGAAGGGTTCTTCAAAGCAATGTCATAGAAGAGCCATCAGAAGAACGTTTCAGTGGATGGTTCTTTAAAGAGCCATTCTTTGTAAATGCAATAAGACATCTTAAACTGTAATGTAAAGGGTCTATCCCAATTAAGGTTGTTCCATATATTTAAGTTTGTTCCAAACGTATTTTGGTTCCAACAAAAGATACAAATAATGTTCATTATCCAAATTAACATCCAAATTTTTACCTATCCATTCGTGATGATTGGCAGCTGCTGGAATGGATCAGGAGGACCATCCCCTGGCTGGAGAACCGCGTGGCAGAGCAGACCATGTCAGCCATGCAACAGAAGCTGGAGGACTTCAGGGATTACCGCCGTGTGCACAAGCCACCCAAGGTCCAGGAGAAGTGCCAGCTGGAGATCAACTTCAACACCCTGCAGACAAAACTGAGGCTCAGCAACAGGCCTGCCTTCATGCCCTCTGAGGGCAAGATGGTCTCGGTATGTGCCGCGACACTCATGTACTATTTCATTACACCATTTCCTGACCATGCTTACCCTTATTAAACGTCTGGCCTGCTTCTGCAGAATACATGAAGACTACCTCATCTACACCCCTCTTGCATAGCACAACCTAGTAGAAGTAATCTTGAAGTAATCTGCGCAGATTAGCATTTAAAGCATGGAATATTCCAGTAGATACGCTGACGTTTTAATTCATTTGCTCATATAACATGAAACAAATTCACTGCTAATCAAGGTTTTCAGCATCACGCCATTAAAACTCCAGTTAATAGAGTTTACTGTAGTGTGGTAGCTTTCCAGAAGATTGCTCCTGGTGTAGAATGTCCTGCTACTCACTATTCTCCATCTTGCAGGACATTGCCAATGCCTGGAAGGGTCTGGAGCAGGTAGAGAAAGGCTATGAAGAGTGGCTGCTGACAGAGATCCGCCGTCTGGAGAGACTGGACCACCTGGCTGAGAAGTTCAAGCAGAAGTGTGGCCTGCACGAGACTTGGACCGCAGGTATCAAGCAAGAGTCCACAGGATGCAGCCATAGGTCCTGCAGGAACCCAACACACAGACAAAGGATGGGTCCAGAAGGGATTTATAAAGCTCAGTATCTATTGGTGACTTAGGTTGGTTAGGAGGGTTGGAAGAGAAGGCGAAATCTGCCAACTTACAGGGACTAAGAAGCATAGCTAATCAGCGCTCAGTAGAGAATCAAGCTCAGCAACCCCCACCAAAAGAGGATGGCGTAACTCTACCCTGGCTCAAATACAGATAGATAGATAGATAGATAGATAGATAGATAGATAGATAGATAGATAGATAGATAAATAGATAGATAGATAGACAGACATTAGAGCTAATTTACACCTGGAGGTACAAGCCATACATAACCGGCTGAGCTTCCTCACATGTTTTTAAATCGAGCTGAATGTGAAATCAGCTGCACTTCTTATTTCCTGGGCAGACAGGCAGGCTGGGTCTGATTGACTGGCTTTTGTATCCTCCAAGTCAGCACACCTGGGCGAGAGAAGGTGTGCTCTTTGTTGCTCTCCAAGGTGCTGCACTAATTGTACTGTTGGCCTGCCAAGGTGGGAGGGAGCTTTTGTGGTTTTGGCAATGATCCATGCCAGCCTGCCATCAAATCTCATAGTTTAAGTCATATAGCTTTCCTTTGCCTTTGCACTCTATCATAAACACTGGGTTTCTGGACGTGTGCTTCTTGGTCAACTGTTTTTGTGGTTTGCAACACCACCCAGCATCCTTCTCCATCCTTTCTGTGCTTCACTGTGTTCAATGCAGGTAAAGAGGAACTGCTTTCCCTGAAGGACTATGAGTCAGCCTCTCTGATGGAGATCCGTGCTCTGATGAGGAAGCACGAGGCCTTCGAGAGTGACCTGGCTGCCCACCAGGACAGAGTGGAGCAGATCGCTGCCATTGCACAGGAGCTCAAGTAAGGAAAGAACCACTGCTCTGCCACCTGGAATTGGTGATCACATAGGTGGACTACATAGACTATGATCCTGAGAGAAAGAGCAAGACAATAAAGCCAACATCTGTAATAGAAATACTGGCCATAATGACCATCCACTTTGTTTCCTAGTGAGCTGGATTATCATGATGCTGCCACCATTAATGCCCGCTGCCAGGGTATTTGTGACCAGTGGGACAATCTGGGCACCCTGACCCAAAAGAGGAGAGACTCACTGGAGGTACATATTTGTGCAGAACTTCTGCACCAAGCTAGCATAGTGCAAACGTTGTTCAAGTATCTGAGGCCTCTGCTGAGGTAACAAAATCTGCATTGGGCTTTCTAACTGTGGTTTCCATTATTGTGCCCCGCTGCAGCGTGTGGAGAAGCTTTGGGAAACTATTGATCAGTTGTTCCTGGAGTTTGCCAAGAGGGCAGCCCCCTTCAACAACTGGATGGATGGAGCCATGGAGGACTTGCAGGACATGTTTATTGTACACAGCATTGAGGAGATTCAGGTGCGGATTAAACAAAGAGCATGGAAGCATTCAAGCAGTGCTCCGTTTCTCATCTCTCTCGTCTTTCCTCTTTTTCTTTTAGTTTTATCTGTTGTTTTTTCTTCTTCTCTTCATCTTCATTGCTGTGTTCTATTTCCAGCCTGCCTACACTCCTGAAATTAAAAGTGCCAAAAAGGGTTCTTTGGAGCGATGCCATAGAAGAACCAACTATTGGATCTTTTTCAGTAGTAGCCCTTTTGAACCAAAAGAATCCTGGTTCTTGAACTGGTTTCATTCAGGCTTTTTAGAACCTTAGTACTATCCAGGGAATCGGTCTGCGTTTGCATCAGTTTCTATTGGAACCAAGGAATGGCAAAGGATGCCACATCAATGTCAACAGAGGGCGCTGTACAGCGGTAGTAAACGGTAGTAACAAGATGGAGTGTATAGATTACCTGCGAGCGTTTATTCTGTTATTACAGACGTTTGTTTTATCCAAAGAGCAAGTACAGATCAACTACTGGTGATAAGAAGGCGCAGCAGAGTTTCTTCAGCAGACCACTGGGGGTCACCATTGTTGCTTTCTCTGTCCTTAACAATAGACACACCCACAGATGTCGTCACGGTTTGTGCTGAAGAACCGACTGTTCTGTGGTTCCAGCTGGGAACCAACTTTTTGGGTTCTGAACCTATTTGTTTTTGGTGGAAATGTGCCAAACGGTTCAAAATTAGATGCACAAACCGAATGGAGCCTGTTCCATGTTAGTGGAACTAAGGGGCTATGGGTGGTCTTTTAAAGAACAACTGTGGTACACAGGATGTTTAAGTTTGAGGAACCCCTTGACCAGATATCTTTCATTAAAATGTATGATACCACTTTAGAATAAGACTACCTTTATAAAGCATTTATGAATGGTTTAAAAAGAGTTTATTGATGGTTATTAGATAGATCATAAACACCTTAAAAAGATTAAGAAGCAGTTACAACACATAAATAAGAGCAGCGACCTGTTGCTAGTCTAACAGTGAACCTTCATTTTTTATAATGTTAAAGCTCAGATTTGAATGTTTATTGATCTAACTTTGTCTTTTCCATCCGTCAGCATCAACCCTGTCAGCTTCAATACATATTGATATTCATCATATGGCGCAGCTCACCTTTGCCTTTGTATTAATGCATTATTACTGCTTATTAATACTTTGTAAAGTGCTAATAACCTAATTAATAAACATGAATCACCTCATTTCAAACCATTTATAAATCCTTTATAAAGGTAGCTTTATTCTAAAGTGGTACCAAATATATTTCTCCATAGGAGTGATACTTCATAGGAAAGAACATATTGAGAACATATTGAGTGAGAACCTGTTGACTTGCTTGCCTGAAGAAATAAAAATCCAATGCACTTCAGTTTTGAACATGCAATTCAAAGTCAATCAAAGCATATTCTGTCAATGTTACTGAAGACGGGAATGCATGTTCAACTAAGAGACCTCCAAAACGGGTGGGAATTCCATTTTATGGCTACTGCAAAAAAGGTTCAAAGAACCTCCACATTATGTAAAGTTTTTTATTCCATTGAAATCTACATCCAAGCCGAGAACCTTTCAGGAAGAACCATGTTTGAGTGCATTTGTCCCCTCCACTCTTTCAGAGTTTGATCACAGCCCATGACCAGTTCAAGGCCACACTGCCTGAGGCTGACAAGGAGCGAATGGCCACTATGGGCATCCAAAATGAGATCCTGAAGATCGCTCAGACCTACGGGATCAAACTGACGGGCGAGAACCCATACACTAGCCTCACCCCACAGGACGTTATCAACAAGTGGGAGGCCGTGAGTCTGACCGTTTCTGTTCTTTGCCATAATAAAAGCACAGCTACAAATACAGCTAGATATTCTATGATATTGTTCATTAAGAGAGCAGTGTGTTACATTACCAGGGCATATATATCAGCAGAAATGGATTATAATATACCATACTATGTTTTCATTAGTATATAACCACCTGTAACTAACTACCATCCTGTTTCTTTTAGCTTAGAAAGAACCCTTTACACCTACATAGGAGCTGATCTCTACACAGGGAGGCTGCCATGTGGAGCCGCAATGCTGCTAGAGTAGCCCAGAATGGCTGTGCCTTTTGTGTTTTTCTGTTGAAGCAGCAGCTTGAATTTGGTGGCACTATAGCACCAGTTAGAAGACACAGAAAGAAGAAGAATCCTTGTTGAAATGTCCTACTGTAGCACATAGTTATCAGTAGCTCTGTGCACAAAACTCCAAGTATGATATTTCCATAGCATAAAAAATCTCCTTATCTAAAATACTACCAGCACTGAAACTACGAGGCTGAAGGCAGCTGCCTATCCGCCAGCTTCTTGTTTGAATTTCACCGTTTCACCTTAAATGGTGCAGTAGTTATTGTAAAGTCCATTCACCAGAATGTAACCGGAGTACCATTTAAGGTGAAAAGGGCAAATTCAAACAAGAAGCTGGCAAATGTACTTGATGTTACCAGTGGGGTCACTTAGATGTTCTGATAGTCTAAATGAGCTTATGGGGGGTAAGAATTAATATTAAACACACAATAATACGCTTCAAACACTGAGTTACTGTGCTGATATGAGTATGCTCGGTAGGATCACTCAGTGGGTAGCAACACCGGTACTATCTAAATTCTCCCGAATGGAGGTTCGTACTTATTATTTAGCATGAAAATCCCAAGAAAGAACAAAGCAGGATGAATCCCCACCATCAAAGAAAAGAAAACATGAAGGAGCAAAACTAAATCGGCACAGGCACTGAGACAATGGCAGAAAACCTGACAGCCACCGTAGGTTCTAGGGGAGTTAGGGTGGAGAGGCAACCCCACTGCTGGAGGTTACACACTGCTCCTTTAGAACACTGCTATATCCTTCTCTCATAATTCCCCTACTGTACATTTCATTCTGAACATATGCTCCATTATATACTCCAGTTTCACTGCTGCAAATGCTATTACTTAGCTTACCACTGTCTGAGACTGTTCTTCTCCTCTGACCAGGTCAAACAGCTGGTCCCATTGCGTGACCAGATGCTGCAGGAGGAGGTGGCCAGGCAGCAGTCCAATGAGAGGCTGAGGCGCCAGTTCGCTGCCCAGTCCAACATCATCGGACCCTGGATTCAGACCAAGATGGAGGTACTAAAGAGCAGGCTCACAGTTGGAATGCACTGTTGACTTTCCCGGTCTAAAACTGTCTCTAAATCACGCCCGTCCTAAATCTGTACCCAGGAAATCAGCCATGTGTCCATCGACATTGCCGGCTCCCTGGAGGAACAGATGAGCAATCTGAAAACGTATGAACAGAACATCATCAACTACAAATCCAACATTGACAAGCTGGAGGGAGACCACCAACTCAGTCAGGAGGGTCTTATCTTTGATAACAAGCACACTAACTACACCATGGAGGTACATTTAATGTTTTTAAGCAATTAGCTCAGCCCATTGTGTACTTCCTGCTGTATCTCAGTCTCATATTTCTGTGCATCCATTTCTGTTGTGTAGCATGTCCGTGTGGGCTGGGAGCAGCTGCTCACCACCATCGCGCGCACCATCAATGAGGTGGAGAACCAGATCCTGACCCGTGATGCCAAGGGCATCAGCCAGGAGCAGCTCAACGAGTTCAGGGCCTCCTTCAACCACTTTGACAGGGTGAGGACACGGAATCTGATGTTACTTTATCCAGTATTCAGCATTCAGTTACTTAGAGCTTAGGAATTAGCTACAAGTGTTAGGTTTAGCTAATGTGAGTAACCCTCTGATCGCTTGGATTTGCAGAAGAGGAATGGCATGATGGACCCAGATGATTTCCGTGCTTGTCTCATCTCTATGGGCTACGACCTGGTGAGTATGAGTCCATATACCAAACATGCAGCTTTGGTTTGCCATGATTAATATAATATCACACTCATAGAATGAAACTTCATAAGCTAGGTGACAGGTGTGTGTACGTCGTCCATTGTTTGATACAGTGTGATGTAGTTTTACCTGCATTCTGAGGGTCTCAGTCAGGACAGAATCTGCACTGCTGACCAGTGGTTGTACTGCACTATGAACATGTCCTCTCTTCGATTGCGACAGGGTGAAGTTGAATTTGCACGCATTATGACGCTGGTGGACGCCAACAACTCTGGAGTGGTCACCTTCCAGGCCTTCATTGACTTCATGACCAGAGAGACAGCCGAGACAGACACTGCTGAACAGGTCATGGCATCCTTCAAGATCTTGGCATCTGATAAGGTGAGCTTTCTGTACCACTACTTTTGATATCAGATCAAATGGAACTGCGCCTCAAACCATAGCTACAGTATTAGCGAAAATGTCAGCTGGTACTCAGGGCTGACTGATGTGGTCATTTACATTTATGGCATTTAGCTGACGCTCTTATCCAGAGCGACTTACAAGGTCATTCATATTACAGGTAGGCCAATGTAGTGTTAGGAGTCTTGCCCAAGGACTCTTATTGGTGTAGCACAGCATAGTTACCCAGACCCGGGAATCGAACCCCCATCTCCCACATGGGGCGGTAGCTCCCTGGAGGTTAGTGGTGTTATCCGCTGAGCCACACCATTTTGTCTCTAATACTGATTCTAAGAGGCAAAAAATTCTGATAGCCAATAAAATCAACTGGTATAATCTTGGTCAAAAAATGACTCCATTGGTGTTAGTTTAGCAGTAGTAAAAAGAGATTGATATGGTTTTTAGCTGTTAGTTGTGAACATATACAATCACAATTGTAATCATCAAAAGTATGTAATCTGACAATGTTTGTAATTATTTATGCATACTTTGAAAAGGGGCAAAACAACACAAATACAGTAATAATGAACAAGAATGAGAGTTAGTATCTTGTGAACTAGTATGAAGAACAATATTGGGCTCTTGGACACCCACAGTCCTTGGCACAGTTGATCTACCGTAATCAAGTATTAGTTGGCCAAACAAAGTATTGGATGACTAATACAAATTCAGGATGTGCAACTTGATCACTAAGGCTGATGCGATACAGCTCTCCTGATCCGATACATTAATGACACATATAAAGCAACTACTGGCACGATACAATGCACCGCTATTGCGATGATTCAACACGGCGCCACTCAACACAATACAGTGCAAAAGCATATGACGCTTTGCAATTCGATATGGTGCAGAAAGTTTGATCTTATTTCTTTGGTTCCTCTTAAGCAGACAGCAAATCATGAATGATCTGTTTGAAGGGAGAGGCAGATTCCTCCACGCTCAAACCATGTCGTCGCATGCTGCGTGTGTACTTTATAGCAGCAGCATGCTTCTTGTTAACTTTTTGCCTGGACACGTTTCCAGCATGCATAAGACTTGATGAGAACAGTGACAGCAGTGGAGTGATGGAGTGCACTTGAGAAACCGCTGAGTGGAATTAATCTAATCATCGCTGTCCAAAGAAAAACAAGTGTCTCCAAAATGGCAACTTTACAGGAGAGGGCAAAAACCTCATTTAGCTTTAATGTAAGTCAATGGAACCAGACTTTCTTTCCAAGCAGTTCTGAGCTGCTTTTACATGTAGTATATGGTAACATGAGGGAGGGAGGTGCTTTTACTGGATGTCCTGTTTGGGTGTGAGACGTGCCTGACCATGTCCACCAACCTTGATTGTTTTCCAGCCTTACATCACAGTGGATGAGCTGAGACGGGAGCTGCCTCCAGAGCAGGCCGAGTACTGCATCAGCCGCATGACCCGATACGCTGGAACTGAGGCTCCACCAGGTGCCCTGGACTACATCTCCTTCTCCAGCGCCCTATATGGAGAGAGTGACTTGTAGAGCAACACCCCCCCAATACACAAACAAACACACACATCCCTGTACCCTGTAGTGACACCCCTTTGGTCTCAGTAGTCACCTCCTCTTATATGTTTCCTGCCAAGGAAGCCCAAAAAGTCTAACTCCAGGAATACTGTGAGGTGTATTGGATGGCTTTACTGCCTCAATGCCTTGAGAAGCAATATAAGGCTTTTTTATGTCCTGAGTCGATCAGATTACATGCAATGAGAGACCTGCTGAGGGATGTCCATTGTGTTATGAGGAAGACGAGGTCAAAATGGCATTTTCATTCAGATTGGCGTTGTTGGTCAAAGCCTCCTGTTCCCCATCATGTCACCATTTTGGAGACACATAAATAAAATATTTAAGAAAATGATCTGGCGTGCTGCTTTTTATTTTATTTCTTTTTTTGTGAGAATGTTTTACCAGTTCTTTTGCCACAACAACTGTACACAATCTGTACACTGCTGTTGGCAACAGAATCTGATGTAGCTCACTTCAGTGCTTATGAGAATCAGCATTACAGTCCAATAATCAGAATATGTCCACATCTCTTCTAACTCATATCTATACTGTGGATGGCCTGTCATAATGCAGTGATGTGATATAACCGTATATCTCTCTTTCTGTAAATCAAAGGCAAACTGAAATGTCTGGACATCATAAGTGGCACTAAAGTGCTCCAAGATGTTAATGTGGCAAATGGCTTGAAATGATCAAGTTCCCTTAAATGAGGGTAAACCCGGGACAAGAACTTTGAAACAGGAAACAGGGCTTATGTGTAGGGATGCTTAGTGGCCACAGGAGTAACACCACTGAACTACCACGCTTCAGATCGTACGCTGTTTGGTATTTACATTTTCCCAGTAAAGTCATTACCAGTCTGTCCTTCTTAGTGGCTTTTTGAATAGGTCTTATTTACTGGCTACAGTCTCTTGCAGATCAGTGTCTCTTGGTATTGTTGGAGGAGGTTCTGCTGAAAGAGAAGAGGACACCTACAGAAATGGCCTGCAGATGGAGCTAATACAACACATAATTATTATTATTCATACATCCCATTATTCATAGTAGTGTTTCTGAACCCTGGTCCTGGAGGCACACTGTCCTGGACATTTTAGTGGATTCCCTGCTTTAACAGCTCCCAAAGGGCTTGTTAATAAGCTGATAAGTTGAAGCAAACGTGTTGGGAGCAGGGAAAGCCCTAAAATGTGCAGGACAGGGTGCCTCCAGGACCAGGGTCCATACATAAATAACTACTTTTACTAAATTGTTAGCAGTTCTTTTGCCACAACAGAATCTGATGTAGCTCATATCAATGCGTATGAGAATCAGCATTACAGTCCATTAATCAGAATATGTCCACATCTCTTCTAACTCATATCTATACTGTGGGTGGCCTGTCGTGATGCAGTCATGTGATATAACTGTATGTCTCCTCCTGTAAATCAAAGGCAAACTGAAATGCCCGGTCTTCATAAGAGGCATCGTTATGTGGACTGGAGGGTTTAAAATGCCTCAGAAACACTAGTTTAATGTATGAATAATAATAATGTGTTGTATTAGCTCTATCTGCAGGCCATTTCTGTAGGTGGCGGCTCTTCTCCTGCAGCAGAACCTCCTCCGACAACACCGAGAAACACTGATCTGCAAGAGACTGTAGCCAGTAAATAAGATCCAGTCAAAAAGCCATTCATAAGGACAGACTGGTAAAGATTTTACTGGGAAAATGTAAATACAAAACAGCGTACGATCTGAAGCCTGGTAGTTCAGTGGTGTTAGTCCTGTGTCCACTAAGCATCCCTACATGTAAGCCCTGCTTCCTGTTTATCGATGGTCTTGTTCAGGGTTTACCCTGATTCACTTTAAGCAAATATTAAGGGAACTTGATCGGTTTAAGCCATTTGCCACATTAACGTCTTGGAGCACTTTAATGGCTTTACCTTAGAAACCCTCCAGTCCACAAAACTTGGCCACTTCAGAGTTATGAGGCCCAGATATTTCAGTTTGCTTTTGATTTACAGAAGACATACAGTTCTATCACATTACTGCATTACCACGTGCCACCCACAGTACAGATATGAGTTAGACGAAATGTGGAGATATTAATCACCCATTAAACACATTAAACAAACGCTACACATAGACGTACACTATACGTGAATAACTGCTCTGAAGGAAAACATTCTTTTGAGGTGTTTATTGGAGCTGTTTAACACTCATCTGTAAACCCACCCGACATTTTTTGTGCAAAAAAAATAAAATAAAATTAAAAAAAACCACACAAACAAAAACCTTTCCTATTAACTGAATTGAATTCCACACATTTTCATTGGGTCAAATCCAACAGAGCCAGTCCGTTGTCATCTCAACATCAAAACTGAACTGCTGAATTGGAATCGGGAGCCCAGATGTCCAGTTTCATTTAGTGCATGTAAAAAACAGAATACCTTTGTGTATCCCTTCATCCGCACCCAGCGCAAGTAACCCGCCTACTTCAAATTACACACACAGTATAGCTGCCTTATCATTAGAAATGGACCCGATATTCATTTTAGTGTATGTATATACACACAAATACTAAAACCCACCAAAGGTGATGAGGGGTGGTGTACGATGCCACTCATGAGGGGTGGTGTACGATGCCTGTGTAGCATTTTAACTTCATGACAGTAAGCACCACACGCAATTCCCAAGGATTTATCTTTACACTGATCCCTTTTACATAGCACACTATAAATTCCATACAGATGGAGCCATGGAAAACATCAAGACATTTTACAGTGGTCATATAAACAAGTGAGTAAAAAAAGCAGTGGATTAACAGTAAGTGACAAATGTACTGTTGCTGTCTAACAAAACCAAACAAACAAACTGTATCTTCATTTCTTCCATTTTTTCCTGTTGAACACAGCAGTTGCCCTTTTAAGTGGAGAATTTTTTCCAAATCTACTACTACAAAATAAGTCTTTACATTAATTTGCATAAATAAATAAGAAATTTTTTTTTGGGTTCTCCAAAAAAGTTATTGTTTTGGAGGTACTTTTTTTGGACCGCGATTATATTAAAAAAAAGTATATAAAAAGTATAAAATGTGTAAAAAAAAGTTCATCAGAACATAGAAAATATAACACACTTGTAAAAAACACACAATATAAAAAAACAAACAATAAACAGCAAAAATAAAAAGGCACTCAATAATTTAAACAACAAAAATCCCCCGTCAGTACAACATGTCACAATGAAGTGAGTGTGGCAGAATCTTTGAGATTACTCAACCCGCATTATTCAGTTAGAATATCATGAAAACAAAAGTTGCCCATATTGCCTAAAAAGATAGGGCTATATACAATTTCAAAATTGCTAACCCAGTAATTTGGTTAGGAACTTGTTTGCATTTTTTAAAATATTCTTTTTGAAATAGATGCCGTTGTATTTTATAATTTGCTCACATGGTGGCAGTTCTATGAACACTACAACATTATATGCTGTAGATTTGACTTTTTCCAAGCTTAGAATGCAATTAAGGACATTGTAATTAAATTCTTCAAAATCATCAGCAACAGTTACAGTGTTGGTACAGTGTACAGTGTTGTCTTAATGGAAATGTAGGAAAGAACAGTGGTGAGAGACTGAAAACATATTTTGGTGACATATTAATAATAATAATAATAATAATAATAATAATAATAATAATAATAGTTAAAACTAGTTAAAAACTATAAGTTAAAACTGTATCTTTAAGGTGTTTCAGTTCCAGCTGTTTTACCACTACCATTTCATAGCGGGTGTATAGCCAGTTGGTCACATACTCACAAACAGGGGGTGAAAAAGAAAGGAGTAATAGAAGGAGCAAGTTAAAAAGAAAGTGAGCGAGTGTCAGAGATAAAGGGTTACAAGCAAAGATCAAAAGGCGTTCTGCATCTAAAACCTGCCACATGACTGCAGCTGTCTTTTTTACGAGTAACCTTCCTTTTTATGAGTCATGTGGCCGTAACTGTTCCAGTTTGTCAAGCGTACATAGCAACAACTGCTCTATGCGCAGTTTCATGGCTAATTTGCCACTCCTTGTTTGGTGGACATGAACAATGATAATACTCCCTGAGCCCAGAACAGAGTACTGAAATACTTCAAATACTAGCAGTATATTTAAGCACATTTGACATTTGATGTTTAGGTAGTAATACAATTCAGGAGGGTCACCAGTAAAAACTATATCAGCATTTTCAGCACAAAGGAGAGGGCCGCTCCCAGGGACAGGCCTAAGGCCAGGAAGAAGGTCATCAGAGCTCCAGTCGTCTCCGCATCTTTAGACCTCACCAACCTAGTGAGCAAAACAAATGAGGGTGGGTATGAGTGTGCAGCGCTAACTGAGCGGACTCAGTTTGGAGACAACACAATCTACAGTCACTAACACTGTTAAAGGTTCAGGACGTTTAGGCAGCAGTAGTAGTTAGTCTTACAGTAGAACATGTAGGATTTGGAATAGAATGCTCATTCATTTTTACTTACTGTGGTGCATACGACATGCAGAGACAGGCAAAGTATCCATTCGTCATAGCAAATAATGACATGATCAGCATGTAGGCGAATTCATGCTTGAAAAGTACTGGTAGACGCTGAGACTGAATGTTGCACAGCATGAATGCAGGGATGAAGATCAGTCGAGCCACCACAAGGATGGGGAACAGGCAGCTGTCCTTTGAGGGCTGGGAGAACATATACAAAGTCTCATACTCACTTTTCCAAACAAGCAAATGTATGTACAAGAAAATGATAACATTAAACCATAAATGGGTTTTTATTTAAAGGTATGAAGGTGTTTATCAACCCTTACCCACTGAACGACTGAGGTGACGCTTCGGCCAATCCAGTCCATTATGTTGAAGACCAGGAAGCAACAGAGGGCAGTAAAGATGTCAGCTGAAAGTGAGACAGAGAAAGAGCAGTTTAACACACATTGCCTTCCTGTGGATTATGTCATTCCTTCCTTTAAGGATGAACAGTGTGTTGTGGAGAGCAATGGAAACCCACCCCACGTCCCTGTAAAGAGGGCATCTGGTTTCACCAGCACAGTGATGGCTGGGAAAACTGACAGCGTCACCATAAAAACACAGGTCACGCACAAGGCCATCAACCAAATCTAAATATAATATAAAATATTCAATGAACATAAAACACACTTATTAAAAAACATACACAGCATATAAAAACATACCAACAATAAACAGTCAATAATAAAAAGGCACTCAATTATCGATAAATATCAACAATAAATATCCCTTGTCATTTCAGCATGTCAGGGAAGTGAGTATAGCATAGATTACTTGCTCTGCATTACTATATTAAGTTACAAAATCATAAAATAAATAAAAAAATAAAAAATAAAAAATAAATTCATGTTGCTAAACAGGGTTAGGCTATATACAGCGTTCTAAATTGTTAACGGATCTTTTTTTAGATCTTGCCACAGTGATTCTGTTATAGATCTTGCTTGGATTTTACAGTAGATGCAATTAAACAGATGTCGCTGTTTGAAAATCCTATATTTTATCATTTGGCCACATGGTGGCAAGTGAAAACTGACAGCGTCACCCTAAAAACAGGTTATGCATGGTCATCACACAAATCTAGCATAATACAAAATCATAAACATTATAATTCATACTCATTTTCAATCAGGTTGTTCACATACAAGATCTAGAGTCTTACAGAATCTGACATTTTATGAATATAATAATTAAAATATAAATATCAAAACATATGTACCTTTTTTAAGACTGCAGACACCGGTGACTTCTCCTCATACTCCTCTCCCTGCTTCTTTTTTATATCCACAGTCTTGCAGGCTTCAGAATTAGAGCCAGTTAACTTGCTCTGACCAATGCAGTCGGCACCATAGGCAGGCTCACTGAGATTCACCTTGACCAAGGTCACACTCTCTACAGCAAACACACAAAGAGCCACAAGCAAGCTGCCGTTGAGACCTGGGACATATTACTTCTACCCAAAGTGAACCCAACTGTGATATCTACTATCAGTGCGCCGGGCTCGGGTGATATTTAACACGCTATGTGAAACTTACCTGTCTGGTTAAAATCCTGCTCGTTCTTGCTCTCCTCTTTGTTACTAGGTCCACCTTCTAAATACATACGGGCAAATTTCTGAAATATAGAAGAAAAATTATTTGGTCAATATTAAAAACATTGACTACATCAAGTCATCTTGAAGGACACACGTAATCACCATGTTCCTATTTTCCATTAGCCCTGTCAGTCTTGTGATGGGTTACGAAAAGCTGACAGCAGCTTCAACACTTTCAGGACCACTCGTTTTACACTGAGAGGGCAGCATTAGTGGTGGATCAGAGCAGATCTTTATTAGACCTTGGGAGGATATTCATAAGACATACTTTGTTAATGTATAGTGGGGGCCAAGAGTTACAAGATAAACCTAATTAGAAAGAAAACGGATTTAGGTTCCCAGGGGTTTTACGCTACCTGGTTACACACACACACACCGATCACACACGCCATAACATTAAAACCATCTCTTCTCTTGTATCTACCATATAGGTGCACTTTACAGACTGTAGTCCATCTGTTTCTTTGCTTAGATTTTAACCCCCTTCACCCTGCTCTTCAATGGTCAGGACCCCCACAGGACCCCCACAGAGCAGGTAGTATGTGGGTAATGGATCATTCTCAGCAATGCAGTGACACGGACATGCTGGTGTGAGTGGATCAGACACAGAAGTGCTGCTGGACACCTCAGTGTTACTGCTGGACTAAGAATCAGAGTGTGTAATAGAGTGGGCAGTGAGTGGACACAGTGTCTAAACACTCCAGCAGCACTGCTGTGTCTGATCCACTCACACCGGCACAACACACACTAACACACCACATAATACCTGCTCTGTGGTGGTCCTGTGGGGGTCCTGACTATTGAAGAACACAGAAAAAGAGAGCTAAAAAAGTGTACAGAGAAACAGGTGCTCCTATATGGTCAGTGGAGCTGCTAACATTGACAAGCATGTATAGTGTATAAACTAAAACTATATATATATATATACACACACACACACACAGTATATAACAACTGTACTAGTGATGGATGATGTAATTGTGATGGAGTTTTTGTAATGGTTTTGGTCCATGTCTACTTTGTACAGTGCTGTGTACAAATTAAATAGAAAAATACAAAATCAGGAAAGTACCAGGTGAGGCAGCAACAGGTAACAGCACAGCGTGAGGAGAGTGGCAGCACAGGGAGTCACAAAGTAGCCCAAAGCCGCATTTTCGTGGTCTGCTTCAGCTGATGGAACAACCAAGGGCAGAGCTTTTAGATGATATTCAACACAGCTGAATACAGTCCGTTAGTGTGGAAGGTAAAGGCACTTAAAGGTTCTTCAGGTGAAGCTTCCAGGGACTTACATATCTGTGAGATCAGCATGGCGACAGCTGAGAAGATGCCAGCCACAGCCTGGCCACTCATAAAAAAGGAGCTGTACTTCTGAGGGAGCTTCCCAACCAGACCAAACAGACTGCCCTGCAGCACTGCCCCAAACACTAGCAAGAGAGAGATCAAGCACTGTTACAATTACCATGCTATAACATCAACAACATGCAGGTAATGCTAATACAATTATGATGTTCTTGCATCATCAACAGGAACGCTGGTGTAGAAGTGTCTGCTTAATCACGTCAGGCCATATAACGTGTGGACGTACTGTTGATGAACCAGATGGTTGTCATAGTAATGTTGTAGAAAAGGTCCTGTTCCATTTTCACCTTCACCAAAGCGGCGGTAAGGATGAAGAGCAGCAATATGAAGACCATGCTGCCCACTATCCTTATCTTCTCTGCAATACTACAAAGTAATAAACAGAGATCAGATCAGTACAGTACCAGATCAGCGCAGCACCAGATCAGCATGGCACCAGATCAGTACAGCACCACATCAGTGCAGCACCAGATCAACATGGCACCAGATCAGTACAGCATTAGATCACTACAGCACCAGATCAGTACAGCACTAGATCAGCGCAGCACCAGATCGGTGCAGCACCAGATCAGCACGGTACCAGATCAGCACGGTACCAGATCAGTACAGCATTAGATCACTACAGCACCAGATCAGCGCAGCACCAGATCAGTACACCATTAGATCAGTACAGCACCAGATCAGTACAGCACCAGATCAAGCATGAACATAGAGTAAGTCACCAAATACTCACTGCTGATACAGGAACGAGTTCAGGAGGGTGAACAGCAGCAAAGGAAGCTGGGAAATCAGCACACACATGTTGTTGAACATGTACGGATCTTCCTGGCCAGATTCCGTGGCATTGCCCACCGCTGTTGTGTTCAGACGTTGATTAAAATACTGCAATAGATCAGCAGCGCATCAGTTTTAAGTCAGAAAGAAAGTTATTTATACAACAAATGATATAATATGCACTATCACAAAAAAAGTCTTGGTCTTAGTTTTCTTACAGCAAAGGCAGTTGTGAAGAAATTCCATGGGAGGAGTGTTCCCATTCCCAGAACGAAAAGGATGAAGGCCACAAGGCCTCTGTCAGAGAAGACAAGTTTTAGTTCAGAGGTTCAGAAGCTAATCACGGGCCACAAGTACCTCATCATTACAGTGAACTCTGAGACCAAAGTGCTGTGAAAGGTTTAAACTCATTCTACCACTGTAATGATGTACAAGTTCTCTACTCACCTGTCGTCTGACGCACATTTCATCTTGCACTTCAGCCTAAAAACAAGCACAGAATCACACTCAGCAAAAAATACAATAGAATAAAAATACACACTAATACTAAAACTGGATCCCTTACAATTCTGACTCTCACTGCCCCTGATACAATCTCAGGGTGGGAGTGGAATTTGAGGAAGGAGATGGGCTAGAAATTCTGCAGAACTTGAGAATCCTTTAGCCCCAAAGAGTGCGGATGGGAGTCATTGATTCCTCAATTCCAGACGCCCAGAAATACAGTTTATTTTACTTTGGTCAAAGTAGAAAATAGTCGAAGTAGAAATTAGGTCAAAATTTGCATTGAAGCCACATTGTCACAGTCACGGTGAAAGAGCAGAGGATTAGATACGACTTAGCCAGCGGCTAGTCAGCTAAGTTCATTCAGCTCGTATAAGCTCTCTTGCCAGTCCAAATATGATTAATACTGTACTCTTTTTTGGCCCAGTATCTTTCTCTGTGTCTTTGTTCCTGGACGTATCTGTAGAATTGTGCAGAATCGACTCTTGCAATCCACTCCACCAATTCCCTGACACTTGGAATCGGAATTGGACTTGACAGGAAAATTTCTGGAATGGCACATTCCTTCCAAAAAGTATCATGTCCCAGTAGGTTTAACCTTTTTAGATGTTTCTAAATACATTCACGTAAAGGGGCCTGGTGGCTGTTCAACAGAGCACATGTTTCAAACGGAAGACACCTGTTACTGTGTCCCTCATTATTATACAAGCAGTATAATACGTATATAACAGGTACAAAATAGGTAACATTTTCCATGTGCTAGTTTGGTGTGTTGGGCTGTACAGACTCCATTAGTCTGTTAAACCAGTCGAGAAGTTCTACACAATACACAGCCGTTTGGAACAGCAAGTCACCCAAGTTTACTTTAGGGTTGCATCACTTCCTCGTGTAAAACACGTGTTCTCCATTCATTCATTTATTCATTCATTAAAGAATTTGTAGAGATTGTAGATTGTTATTATTAAAAGATTTATATTCTAATGTATTATTTACTACAAAAACGACTATATTCAACAACCTTAAAGTATTAGATGAGCTCAGTCTATGCGGCAATATGTTAGGTACAGTGTTAAACATTCAGTCCACCCGTTACAGTTTATCTACAGCACGTTTCTTAGACATCAACATTTCAGACAAGATACAACTTTTAGCCTAACGCCAAAAACAGACACTTACACAAAACCATCGAATATGTTAATAAACTACCCTCACCTGTTATCTATAGGGTAACCCCTTACATCATGATAGTCTAGTTCTAACTGTGTGATCATTCCTGTAGTCTATGTTCTCAATATTCAGTCTCTTACCTGGATAAGGAGGTTCAGATGTGAGACTAATGCAGCCTGAGAGAAGGTAAAGCCACGCTGGGGAAGGGTAATGGCTTGGTAACTACTATAAAAACCATGTGGACACAACGTATTTCCTGGATTTCCTGTGACTCATTCATTAGCTCACTGCACACGTACTGAATGGACTTGTACATGTAAGTATTAGGAGCTTGATTGTTATTTACCCAGATATCACTGCCTTTTAGAGATATTCGATCTTAGAAAACGTAAGCTGTGCCTGTGCATAAATCTAGCAACAAAACACAGCATGTTTGGATGTTACATTAAAGGGCAACTCCACTGATATTTCAAGAATCCTACATAATTAAATGGTTGAGACGTAAACAAAGCCGTTCAGAGTCTCCGAGTCAGGATTACTCACAGTGGTGGTGATAGGAACCAGACGTCCACCTCTAAAAGTTCCCCCACATAAAGCTCTGAACATGCTATCTGGTGTCTAGTTTTCTGGGAGTTTTGTGCTTAAGTTTTGGCTTAAAATGTGTTTATCAATTTAGTTCAATCCAGTCATGGCCGAGGGATACATGCAGAGTGTTGTAAAGCAAAATATAGTCCCCCAAAGAATTGACTTATTGTAATATTTTAGATTTATGACTCTTTTACTGTCACTGCCTTTCCATATCCAGCTCAGAAGACATATTTAAGTTTACTGGTGGGTTGGGATAGTGAACAAAATGGCTATATATGTGTTGTAGACATGGGGACGCCTGGTTCCCATCACCACCACTGTACAGACATCAGAGTCGGTAAGTTTCTCTACCAGTGGAACATTTCACATCAAATCTTTCTGAATGACGTTGTGTACATACAATGGCTGAATTATACACATATTTTGATAAACGGGTGGATTTCCCCTTTAACCCATTACTGTCCGCACTATAGCAAGCATGCAGAGAAAAAAATCCACCAAAAATATATATCATAACGGTAATTTAGAGTATGTATATTTTATACTGTACATGATTTAACCGCAGGAAACCGGGCCAGCATTATGAAGGAGCTCTTTATTATTTACCGCCAAAACAAAGAGGATGTTAACCTGAATGAAATACCCTAATGTTTACCTCAATAACTAAATCATTTCAACTAATAATCTGATAAATAATAAAATGAATAATAATCTGTCCTCACATGCTATTAAACTCCTAGTTAGTAATGAATACGGGTATTTTAGTTCAGTCCGGCTGTGAGAATCTTACAGAACTCCTGTATGCGGGCTGCACTGTTTAATCGAGCTGTGCAGGTTACAGTTCTACGTAAACTGCGTACTATTTTACGTAAATCAGGCGACAAGACGTGAAGTTTACTCACCGTTTCGAACCGAACTCGGGGGGTTCAGTCAGTGGGACGTGTGCTCTCTGCCACAACAGCAGCTGAAATGTGCAAGTTGAAATTTGGCGCTCTTTTTTTAAGACTTGGAGCGGGAGGAGGAAAAAACCTGATTGGATCCCGCCAAATAAACGACAGCACCATCATCGTACAGCCTCCTCGTTATAACTGAAAGAAGCAGCATCACTGCATCGGGAGAAACAAAAACAAGCTGAGAAACGGGGGTCATGCGCTGCTGCTGCAAGGTGCCCTGTAAAGCCTGGGATAGTCATTTTACAGTCGGAGGTAAAATCTCGCGGGAGTTTTGAACCAGAGTTCCGGGTAAAGTGACTCATTCTCTCCTTGAGAAGACAACAGGGACTCGAGCCGCCCCCGCACCCGCCCACCCCAGCAGGAAACTGATAATTTCCCCAGACTTTCTCGGTTATTCTCCCTTCCCTTAAGATTACATCAGTGACATTTTTGTCGATATGTGGGTCTTGTGAGTGTTTTGTGCCTAAACACGCATTTCCAGATGAGCAATAGGAAATAAAGTCTGTTTATACAGAGCCGGCTTTTGTTCCAGGTTTGTTCAGCCCGGTGCCCACTGCTCCAGACAGCTGCTGCTATTGGTCTGCGAGCCGGGGGGCGGACACCAAGCTTTCAGGCAGGGATCGCCAACGCAAATGTTAGGAAGAGCCCCTTCAGAGCCACTGTTCAATCAAAATCAAACCAGTCTGGGAGCCACGACATTTTATGTCCAATTTATTGGTGTAACGTTTTAAGATATTCGCTGTAAATATGCCTCAGTATGTGACAATGTCCCAGCAGAGGCTATATAATATAATATAATATAATATAATATAATATATTTCACTTACAGTGAGGTAAGGATTCAACACCCATAATACAATCAAAGTAACAATACTGCATGCTAGGATGCAGGTTTTCTTTTTTCACAAAACACAGCAATTAAAATCTTGCATCATATGCAGGGTCTATTTGATTGATTTTTAAATGCTCAAAAATATGTTCGCCTGTTCCATGTTGCATTTCAGCTTCTTGATGAGGTCAAAATTACCACTGAAACTCATGGTAATAGATTTCTGATTGCTAGATAATATGAAAAAAAAGTCGAATGTTTGTATATGTATAAAGCTGTGCTGTGCAAACGAGCCACAAGGGG
>CM067487.1:6851135-6879887 GCA_034552555.1 Semaprochilodus insignis | reverse complement strand
AAACAAACAAACAATATATATATATATATATATATATATATATATATATATATATATATATATATATATATATAACTGCACAGGAGAAGGAGCATGACTGTTTTTATACTGTACAACCCTGTATTGGTGTAATGACAAAAGCTGAATTGAATTGAAGTGAATTGAATTGAACTCAATGTACAGTTTATCACAATCATCATGAAATCATGCATCAGCATCAGTTTTAATATGCACACACTGATGGTATAGCTGTATTGATGGTCAATGATAGGCGAATTGATACTGAAGTATCAAACCCTCCTGATCCTGATGTTTCTCTTTAAGAACTGCCTTTTACATTATTATAACCTGAAAAAAATGATCATAGCAAATACATGTGGAAATGCTTCTCACCCACACAGAGACACATGAGACACAGTGAATGCTCTGTGATGGTAGAGCTATTTGCAGAGTGTTAATGACAATAATAACAGTAATGGTGATATAAGGACCATTCTACTAAATTAGCTCGGTGTGTTTTATTCGGAAGTGACTGTCTCAAACCCTAACTCCTAATTTTACACCTATTTTCACACCACTGCAGCCTCAGGCAACGTTGACGTGGTGTTAAGGACAGTTGTCGTAACGGGTTGCGTGCATGTAGTCCTGCACCGTGCAGCTGTTTGCCAACGGTGCTGGCACTAACAGGAAGACCTGTGGAGGGCATCACTTCTCGCTGAATGTCCACAGTCGTGGCTGGTGGGTCACTCCGCATACGTCGGACAATCCATCGGTTCTGTCTCTCGGTGGTTAGTGTAGGACTCACAAACAGTCTTAAACATTCAGTCTGTTCTACAAGTCCTTAAGGAATAGGAGGAAAATAGGGGATAGAACAGGAGAGGAAGAGAATGCAAGAAAGAAAAAGAGAAAAAAGGGAAAATGGCAGGAAAAGAAGAAAGAAAACAATAAGGAAAGAAGGAGAAAGAAAATGGAAAGAAAGAATAAAGAAAAAATAGGGAAAAAAGGGTGAAAAAAGAGGAAAAAATAAATAAGCTAGAAAGACTTGTTGGAAGGATATGGATTACTGTTTAGCAGCTATTTGTTTTTTAATGTGTGTTTTAATTACAGCTGTTAGTATTTTAATCTGTGCACTATAAGGATACCTGCAGACCTAAGATCCCATGTTGGAACATAAACAGACATGCTGTGAGGTAAGAGTGAGCTTTATAGACTAGTAGCAGAACTGTAAGACCTATTCTAGAAGATACAGGCAGCCAGTGCAACAGGGATATGAGCTCCTTTCTGTTTCCTAGGAACCCCAGTAAGAAGAGCATTACAGTGATCAACTCTGCTTGTAACAAATGTATAAACAAGTTTCCCTGTGTCGCTCTGAGAGAGAAAAGGTTGAACTTTAGGGATATTTCTAAAAAAAAAAGCTACTTTAGCTGACTGTTTTTGCATGTAGGATTAAACAGACTCAGAATCTAGATTACCCCCAAGTTTCATATACAAAGCAGTTTATTGCGGCAGTTTATTTCCCACCAAGGCCAAAGTATTAAAAGTATTAGTACTGGTATCTGGCTATTAGTCATTGATATTGATATTGCCCATGCCTGCATCAGGTTTCTTTCCATTATAGCTATGTGATAGATTACTGGTATGTAAATAGGGTTGGTACACAACAAGTATGGGTAAGTGCTGTTTCAACCCCAGATTACAAAAAAGGAACTAGGTAATTTTAGGCCATTGCAAAACCACAAGTTGACCGTAAGGTGCAAAAACAACTTCTGTGTTCTCTTGAATTATTGAATTCAAGAGTTCAGGGGCAAGAGTTTTTTCCACTCAGATGCTATATTTCCTCTGCTGCAAAATCTAATAAAGAAACAGGGAGTATGGGAATGCATCGGGGAATGCATCGTGATACCTAAAACATATATGTATTATATCTGATGTAACTGCATTGCTTATACATCAAAGTTTGCCAAGTTTGCATTAGGGCACATGCGTTCCCAAGACAAGCAACACTGTGCTAGCAAAATTGTTATTTTATCTTTGTGGAAATAAAATCTTTGCTCGTTGCACAGACAAATACCAGGATATAAGATTAGAGTGAATAATGACACAGCAAGTGATGTAACTAATATTAGCTAGATTGTGGGTTTGCAAACTGTCGCTAGGGTTACTCGAGCCTACCTGTCTTAACACAGCTCTTCTCCTGACATGTCTTAGTGATTGTTCTTCAGATCTTCTCCACTTTGGAAGTTTCTTGGCCATCTCTCATTCTTGACAAGGCATGAAGTTTAGCATATAGCCCCTGCCCTTCTCCCAGTGTTGTGTGGCTCGACCTGAACCATTTTGTTTATTCCCCGTTTTCAGAGCCGGGGCTGTGTGTCAACACTGCTCTACTGTCATTAATAGGGTTTGCAACAGGTTTGGATACAGTCATCATTAAAAGCTTTCTTCTCAAAATACCACAGGAATCATGTTGAATCATGTTGAATCCACATAATATGAGTACCAACAACCAGGGGGTGCACAGTGATATCGGTATTGTCAGATATTTGCTTAAACAAACACTAGCATCAGACAGATGTTTGGATTTGATTGATATTTCAAACTAGGGTTAGGCTGTGTGAAGGTAATACGGTATACCATGGCAAAGCACTACACACACACTCATCATCATCAAAATAGTTGCACCCGGAAGGATCGAGGCCAATCATTCTCTGAGTAGAGAGTTTTTGAGCCATTTTTTGCCATTTGTGCCGACACACAGAGGAATTTTGTATTTGTGTATTGTGTATTTGACCCATTTGTGAAACACCCACATACACACATACTAGTGAACACACACACTAGGGGCCAGTGTGCACACTTGCCTGGAGCAGTGGGCAGCCCTATCCACAGTGCCCAGGAAGTGATTGGGGGGTTAGGTGCCTTGCTCCCTGGGCACTTCAGTCGTAACCATCCGGTTACCAGGCTGGTTCCCTAACCTTCCGCCCACAACTGCCCCCCAAATCCCTTGATAACATGGAATATAATCACACTTTCATTGAATCCAATCATCATGCTCTACAGCCTTTTGCAAGGCAACAAGTAAGGATGTACCTTACTGATATCAGCCGAATCAGCTGAATCAGCCGACAGGAATGAAACTTGGTGAGTAGGTTTGACATTGTGACACATGAACATGACTAAAAGTTTCACGTTCGCCTGCGCATGTGGTGTAAGCAAGGATGGACCTTATCTCTGTACCTGACTGACCCAACAGCCACGATTGCAGACATTCAGCGGGTAGTGATGCCTTCCATGAGTCACTTCCTTCTGAGTGCTACTATTCTTTTGATGATCAGTGTATCAGAACCGCACATTCTTTGCACACACCGTAGAACAGGACCTCATAGAACAAGACCCTATGTGCTCAGAAGTGAAATATAAAAACGTTACTATTAGTTTGTGCTGCGTTTGTGCCACAGGAACCAGTGTCTGTACTGGCACCGCTTTCGAGAAATTAAGCATTAGATTTTTTTTACCTGTGACGTTGTTCTGCTAAAATATATGTTTTAAATAATGTATTTTTAAATTCTCTAAATTAATTCTCTAAATTAATTCTCAAAACTGTCTCATTCTTTTGTGCTGGTTCATTCTGTTAAAAGAAACGTGTGCTTGTGTCACAAACAATGACATAATTCACTAAATAATTGTCTACAGCAGATACAGCCTATGATTTTGATTTTAAACAAGCAGTTTGCTTGCCCTGAACAAAATAAAATGATCATGAGAACCAGGGTTGGCAGTAAAGAGTAAGACTTCTTTTATTAAAGCTTAAGGCATTGCAAAGTAACAGGTGTTCATTTTGAGTTGTGCCGGCAGCAACGACTGATGAACACACCTGGGGCAAGGTAGGGTCTACATCTGCCTTGTCACTCGCCCCTCCCAATTTGCCCATTAACACTCACTCGCGCTCACTTATCGTCTAACCCGTTTAACCCTACTGGGTCGCAGGCCGCCAATCCAGGACAGGCCGCCAATCCATCACAAGGCAGACACACAGACAGACATACACATTCACACACACACACACACACACACACACACACACACACACACCTTCACGTCTAGGGGGGCAATTTAGCATCTCCAATTCACCTGACAGCAAATCTTTGGACTGTGGGAGGAAACCAGAGCACCTGGAGGAAACAGACATGGGAAGAACATATGAACTCCTCACAGAAAGGACTCTGGACGCCCCACCTGGGAATCGAACCCAAAGCCCAGGCATTTTTTGATTGGCAAATTTGATTGGTAACCAATATAAACCACCAACTATGAGATCATACCCATTTGGATTTTTTTTTCCAATAATAGCCATCCACATCTCCTAGCAAAAGTCACTCCCTCAATAATTTTTCCCAGCAATAAGCTATTAAGCTAATAAAATGACTCCTCATTTCAAGTTTCAGGTTTATTTGTCATTTGCACAGCATGTCGGGACATTTGTGCATTGAAATGCTTGTGGTGAGGCCCAGGTTAATGCTCTACATCAGGGCAGCATTAATATACCTACTAGTTAAACATACTAAATAAAAGAGATATACAACAGATATTAAATAAACACAAAATGATTGATTGAACCTGATAGCCTGTGGGTAGAAACTGTTCATTAGCATGTTTGTTCTGGCCTGGATGCTGCGGTACCTCCTGCCTGGTGTCAACAAGGTGAACAGGTCATGTGCTGGGTGGCTACTGTCCAACCGGATCTTATGGATTTTCCTCAGGCAGCCTGTCCAAAGGATGTGTTAATTTATTAGAAAATAACAAGCCACATCAGCCATAGTTCTGGCCGTAGAGTCACTGTCATATCCTACTTTCGATCGGCGTTCTTCTCCTTATTGTCAAACTGTCCTAGAGTTTTTCGCTTTTACAAAGCATCATGCTTGTTATAGATTTTTACTGCTCAAGTAAGCCAAGTGAACTACTTTGTTATTTTTGAAATAACTATAGAAGAGACAGCAAAGCTTTTATACTTCTATATACAAATACCATCACATACCGTATACTCTGGTGAATACATACCGCTCAAGCCTACTTCAAACCGAAATTTGATGATGCATTAATTGCACTCTGGATGAACAGTATATTTAGGTGAATATCTGCCTTTTATTTCACTGCATTTGTAACCCTTCCAAAATAAACACTGCCTTTTTCTGTAGGGTTAATCCATGTGAATCCACATTTAATGGATGTTTACGTGTCAGCATGAGCATCTCATTAGCTGGTTTGGATTGCAGTCTGTTTGCAGTCTGTAAGACATTCTGCAATTGTTGAGAGTGCAAATGTTTTACCAGTGCCGTCTATGCATACACACGTGGTTCAAGGTCACACCTTTTTGACAAAAAGGCATCATGCAGAAACATAGAAAAAATAACAAATTAGTAACATGTGTAGAAGTCTGGACTCATTAGGCCTCAGTTGACTTGAATGGTAAGAAGGGGCTGTTAGTAATTGTAAGCTGCAGACAATTTCAGAGCATTTCTTCATTCTAGATGTAACTCTTAACAACCATGGGCTCCTTAAAGCAGCTAGATGAGGAGCTGACAATTAAGCTACATGTTGCCTACAAAGCAGGAGAAGGACATAAAAAGATTGCTTCCAGCTTGCAATCTCTCTGAATTGTTTCTAAGAACTGACAGTAAAGGGGCACGGTGGAAGCCAGACCTGGAAGTTCAAGAAAAAAAAAGATAGAGCTGCTTGTTTGCTTGCCTGAAAGGCAAAGCAAAACCCCCATATGACAGCAAAGAACTTGCAGCTAACACTGGAGTGGTGGTACACTGTTCTACTGTGCAGTGTTCTTGCACAAATATGATTTGCAGTTAAGAGACACCAGAAGGACACTTTGCCAGATCACCAACGGTATGCTTACTAAAACATGCCGGTAATCTCTTTTTTGAATGAGCAGAGGTGCTGTTTGCTATTTGCAGTTAATGTCACGGTAAACTGGCCTGTTGTGTTTACTGTTTTTCTGTTTCAACACCAAGAAAATATGCAATATGGACAGGACTGCCTAAACATTTGTTTACAACTGTCCATAAACATAGTGTAAATATTATTATTGTCAATATGCAAGGTGAAGCCTTAACGGAGTCGCATGTATATGGCTAGCTTCAGCATTTTTTCTTTGTAATAGTATAAAACCTACAGATATCTTCTCTTCTCTTCACCTGACTGTTTAAAAAGTAATGGTGCACACCAGGGATGATTGCTACAGTTTTAAGCTTATTTACATGTCCACGTCCTAAGGTTTATTATTCTGTAACTACACACACGCCGATTGAAAACAACTGACCTATTATCGAGTCAGGAACTGATGGATTCAGGAAGGTTAAGAAGTTAACAACAATTTACAGGAAAGGGAGGGAATCAAGTGTTGCAAGGCAGAATTTTAGCACATTGCAAAACCCAGGCATGCACATTCTGTATTAGTTGCTTCATGGCTTTCTAAAGCTTCCTCTTGCAAAAATGCAACTCGTGATATTTATATCTTTATTTTAGAAAAACACAGCACATCAGAAAATACCAGTTTATACAGCTACAGTTAGGTTATCTGTTCTATTTGACCTCTATGAAATAGATAGCCAAGACTTCTAGAAATTAATATAAACAAAGCATGACAAATCAAATACGCTTGCAAAGACCTCTGTTTAACATACCATTGATATCACCATTCTTTGCTATAGCAAGCTTCTCAAGAATAGGTCCAAGTGTAGTCCTCAACCCCAAAGAGGCATGTGCACTGGCATCCCAGGTTCTGCTACACCGTGTGAAGTGTGCACGCAGGTCTAGATGGAGCACAGTACAACACCACTGACATTTCAACCTTAAACATAAAGTTTTTAACAAAGTTATTAACAAAATAAGAGCACTGCTGCAGAACAGGGGTTTCCAAACCCAAGACACTAAACTTCATGTATTCCCTCAGAGCAGATCCCCAAACCTCTATGTGTAGTTTATTCATCCCTTGTTCCTCCCATAGCCTAGCAGGAAGTAGGAACCATCTAAGCTGCACAACTATTCCGTGTTTCCTTTAGGAAGTGCAATTTCTAATTTTCTAATGATGTTTGGTTAAAGAAGCAATTTGTAAGATGTAAGATGACCCAAACTGTCAAATTCACACAGCAAACAATAGGGAGCAACATATCGACAGAAATGTGTGGTGTTCACCCCTGTCATAAGAAACAAGGGAATGCTCAGTCCTTCCTCCTCAATGTTAACAATAACAAATTCTTGCGTACCAGTCTAGAAAAAAAAGTTACCAGTTTTGGGTCAAACTTCATCCCGTCACTCAACAAGAGCCTCTCCTATGGTGGAAACACCAATGGTAAATATCCCTGTATATGGAGAGTTTGGAACAGCAAACCCAGTTGTCCTCTGCTGCATCACCTGTGCTCAAAGCAAAGAAACATCCAGAGCTTGAGGCTCCAGAATGTAGCTGCCATTTTTGGTGCGAACGGGAAATTTTGAACATGGAGCCGGCGAACATTAAACTAACTTCACCCTCGTGGTAAAAAACACATTAGGACAGTAGAACATTTCTACCGTACAGTTCATCACAGCAAGCAAACAGGGAGAGCAACAGAAACCAGAACCAACATTGGCTTGGCTTTTCAAATGTGGCGACGGCTCCCTTTACAAAAAAGAACTGCAGTTACTACAGAATAAACTGCAAGTATGCTGCATTATGGTGCAGTATAAAGCAGTTTCAATGAAGTGTGTTTGTACTGCAATATTTGTTTGCTAAGGACCTAGTGAGCAGAACTACATAATTCCTTCAGAACTGCAGTTTTTCTGTCTGTGGGACTGGGTCCTTAGTAAAACTGCTGTTTACAGTGTGGACTCATAACTGTACAACCGTTATTTGTACTCTGTGCAAATGATGTACATGTATAGAAATGTACATATATGTTCATGTACAGAAGCTAATCTAAAAGAACTACGTTTTATTTCAATATCTCCAAAGAGCAATACTTTATATTAAAACCTTGTTTAAAAAGTTCATACACAATATGTCTATAATTCCATTCCAAATTATTCATTAGCATAACACATATCAGCATGTTGCATTCATTAATAAAACACTCACAAGGTGATTGTCCAGTAGAAAAATATATATTATTGATTAGTTCATCACTGAATCAAATAACAGTACTTTTCTTACAGTACAGTTTCCATAATTCGTAACTCATAATCTTTAAGCATTACAGCACATAAACACTTCGTACTCTTTTCTTTTTTAAGAACACTTTTCTTTCTTGCCATCTTCCAGAAACGCTTTGCACGCTATGACTCTGCGGAGGAGCACGCGGAGCATATTTAAATCAGAGAGGCGCGCGGAACGTCTCGCGGCCGTATATTGTAACGGACATCCTGATAAAGGAGCTGCTGAACGAAGTGGACGGGACGTTAACCACGGAGGTCAGGTGTAGACGCTGTAGTGGACTTTTTACAGACAGCACGGTTCATGTCTGAGAAATATCAGAACCGAAGCTACATACGTGTCCAAACTCAAGCGTGTGAGACAAACGAGAAGTGTAGCTACACCTTGTGGAAAAAGCGTCCCTCAGCCGAAAGTGAACGCTGGCCATGTCGAGTTTAGCCAATTTAAGCTCATTTCAGTCGTTTCAGTAAAGCACATTTAATAATATACGACTTTTAACAGACGTTTTAGTGTTTTTAACGTCAACAATGACTAGCTAGCTAACAGCTGACACTGTTGTTCAGTGTTAGGCTAGCTGTGAGTAACGTTACCATAGTAGCTAACCGTTAGCTTCTGAAGCTAGCTCAGCTAGGCTAACAATTTAACATGAAGGAAGTTTAAAATTGGCACTAGTGACGACACACATGACTCTGCTTGCTCCAAAGGAGGATTTTAGAAAGAGGAAAGGGGAGAAATCTAAACAGCTGGTGGCGGAGTTGGGGAAATGTCATCACTGATGCTGAGTGGATTTAAGGTTGGAAAGGTCAGTGCCACACGTCGTGATACTAACAACTGAAGCAGTGTCTTCTGAATGTAAGCTATAGTGAAATATGGATTTTATTGTGGATGTTAAACACACCATTTGTTAACCATAAAGATGTACCAAGAGTAACAGGATGAAATTTGGCATGCTTTTCAATATATTAAGATTTTTTTTAAAAACTTCAATAGATGTAATAAGCATATTGAAGCATTCAGTCATGATGACATTTCATATGATGTTTTATGTGGTTTTGGTATATCCAGAGAATGAATTTACATAATTGTTTATTACTCCAATTTGCCACATTGACAGAAATGTGTACTGTTTAGTAATGATGTAAAACAAATATGATCAAAAACAGATTAAATACAGGGACTAATCTAGGTTTATTTTATTTATACTAATCTTCCTCTGATCAAGTTATATGCTTATTGTATATCTGTATCATAATGATAGCACATGAGAATGTGTAGTCATGATTTAATTCCTGGGTACTACCAAGTGTGTTTTTATCTCATGATTTCTGATTCAATATATACTTTCAAATTTAGTAATTAAGTAATAGTATTATAATATTAAATGTTCCATACCTGAGGGTCTGTTTTCCAGACAAGCAAAGGCAAACATGGAAACCACCGGGCACACTGATAGCTTTAATTTTATGCTAGGCGTTCTCTTGACAACAAAGACTGAATTTAGTGGTGTTTTAAAATGATTAACAAACAAAATACAACATTGGCTCTCTGGGGTGGGGTGCACCAAGTGGCCTAATCTGAGATAATCTTAACTTCTCAGTTAGCAGAGTGTAACAAATTAAATTTACTCTTGTTACTGTACTTGAGTACATTTTTCCTGTAATAGTACTTTTTGGAGTAAAATTAATAATAATAAATGATGAAATCATACATTACACTTATATAGTGCCTTTTATAAACCCAAGGACGCTTTACAATTCAAGTGACATAAATAAACAAACAAATAAGTTAATAAACAAACAAATAAATAAAAAAAGAGAATGAATGTATTGTAAAAACAGATAGTGACTAGATTAAGGTAAGGAGTTACAGTGGTTGAGAGCAGCAACACTAAAAGACCTGCCACCCATAGAGGAAAGCCTAAACGTAGGAACAACCAGTAGACCAGAATCGGAGGACCTTAGCTCGCATGAAGGGGCATTAGGATGTAAGGGAGCAGACAGACAAGTAGGTGCTAGGCCATACAAGGCTTTAAAGGTCAACAGCAGGATTTAATAACGGCTGCGTTCAATAACTGGTGGCCAGTGTAGCTGAGTTAATTTATAGTCAAGTACTTTTATTAGGAGTAAAAATACATGAGCATATCAGCTCATACACCGATTAGAAGAAAGTGCAGCTAAATTTTAAATATTCAGAACTTTCCATTGTGGCACTACTGAAACCAAAGGAATTTACGGGTACACTTAACCAATGTGTTTTAGTACTGTGGGTCAGCAATAAAATCTGTAAAAATAAAAGCTGCTGAGCAGAGTGCATTATTGACTCCAGCTAACTTGCGAAATCTTGCTACCAGGAATAAAGATAGAAAAAAGGCAGAAACGCTGGCATGGGAGGATTTGGAGAAGCAGTCACAGCTGAGAGTTTTTCTGCTGCTTGGTCACGGCAGCCACCTAGGTTTAAGCTCAAAATGATGAAGTGATCTTGTTGATGTGTAGGTGTTGTGATAATGATGTGAACCTGCAATAAGCACAGACCTCTTTAAAAAAGTTACTTTTTAAAGAAGTTTGCCGGGATAAAGCATGAAATCTGCACCTGGTCTGGACATGACCACTTAGTGTGATCATCTGAAGGTTCCAACCAGAAAGTTAACTGTCTGTTTATGGCTGGTAGTGTAAACTTTGTTGGTGCAACCGGTCCCTGAAAACGTTCCGTGCTTTCATATTTTTTTTTCCACATTTTTTACAGTTATGTACTGTTAGTATGACTCCGGAAATGACTTGAAATTAGTGCATCTAGTTGTGACAATAACTGCATTACCGCAGTACCACAGTCATGTGATGCCTACAATGGGGTTGATCACTGCCATTTTTGCAGTTTAAAGGCAATGTACCATCATTAATCATCATATACTACTTTGCTAACAGCTCTCTATTAGCTTGGCTGAGATCTGTACCTCTAAAAGGTTTTCTCTGCATTTCTCTCATTTTAATCCACATGTTATCTGCAATTGCTTTCTGTGGTCTCAGTGTGACTTTAATTTAGCATAGTAAGGACAAAATGAGTTGTCGAGTGCCGGTTTGAGTACCTTCATTAATGGTTTCAAATGTTTGGACATTTCAACAACGGCTTAACGATTTTGGTCCAGCTTTTACTCAGTCACTCAACCTTACCCCATCAGATCTCCTCTAAATGGGTGTCACATTAGCATCAATTAACCGGAACAAAGCCTGTGCTGTGTGGCACATTTGGCCTGCTAACTGAAACACTACAATCCCAAACTCCAGAGAACACACTTGATTTCAGCCTTCTGTCACTCATTAGACTTCAGTTTATCATCTAAAACTGTGTCAGCAGAGCACATCTTAGTCAGATTACACTGTTTGAGTCTGTAGCCTGCATGCTAAGCAAACACTAGCCTGCTTGCTAAGGTAAAGTCAGCCAATTAAGTTGCAGGTCCACCAAAACCTTTTTTTTTTTCAGAACCGAGTCAATGGGGCCGTGGCATCAGAAAGGCTAAGAGGCAGTACTCCAGGAGGATAGCCCAACGAGGTGAGCTGCCTGGATTGTTGTGGATTTCAGGAGAACTCACACCCAGCATACTCCTCTGTCCATCAACAGTGCTGCTGTGGAGAGGGTGAGCAGCACCAAGTTCCTGGATGTGCATGTCACAGAGGACCTCTGCTGGAGCAACAACACAGCATCACTGGCCAGGAAGGCTCATCAGCGGCTCTACTTTCTCCACAAGCTAAGAAGAGCTAGAGCCCCCACCCCCATCATGTGCACCTTCCACAGAGGGGCCATCGAGAGCATCCTGACCAGCTGTATCATTGTGTGGTATGGAGCCTGCACAGCATCCTGCCGCAGGACCCTCCAGCACACTGTGAGAGCAGCTGAAAAGCCCTCCGCTTGGCAGGAGATCCTACCCACCCACTACACAGCTTTTTCAACCTGCTGCCGTCAGGGAGGAAACTGCGGAGTCTCGGGGCTAGGACCAGCAGACTGAGGTACAGCTCCATCCACCAGACTGTCAGGATGCTTAACTCTCTCCCTGCTCTGCCACCCCTCCCACTTCTGCCCCCTGCACGCACAAACTCAGCACCCTGAAAACCACATCAATACCGAACTGGTATCCACACACTTTAAATAACTTTAGGATTTTATCCTTGCATTCCCACTTAATCCCCCCATTAACACCGAACTGTGACTGTGAACTGCTCTACACTCATCACTTTAAACAGCCTTAATGTTATTCAACCTGCACTACTGTTTATACTGGCACTGTCAAACCACTTTAATCCTGCATCTTAATTCTGCTAGTGCACGTCACTTTATAGTCCTTATTGTCTTCAATGTCTTATTGTCTCTTGTATGTTTTTAGATCTCAGAGCTATTATTTTATTCTATTCTATAGTATGTCTTGCGTCAGTCTATTTTATGTTATTGTTTATTCTCTTGTTCTTGTTTTAGTTGTAATCTATTTATCGTTAAATGTTTATTTGGTAGACCTTGGGAATCAATCCTCTGTATGTCTTGTACATATTGAAGTATTGACAATAAAACTACTTGACTTGACTTAATTTATCTAATCTCATCATCTACACTTGTGTCGGTGCTTTAGTTAGCCTGAATCAAACATGTTCCATTGTGACCCCTGAACAGTGCCAGGAAATATCAGAGCCTCCATGCTTATTACTGACAAACTGTGACTAATCTTATTAGTGCCTCAGTCACTTCCCAGGTTCACCCCACCTGAGTAAGTTAGAACCTTGTGTCCCTTGGATTTGCTCATTTTGCTCATGGCTTTTGCTAAGATTTGTTCCCAAAAAGCCAAAAACAGCTAAAAATACATTTTGATCCTTTCCAGTTTTACAACAGAACTAAATTGGCTATTTCAAAGCAAACGGAGCAGATGTCTACTTCAGCGCGTCAGCTTCATGGCAGTATGCTTTGCCTGGGATGAAACCGGGTTAGTTTTGTGTTTCCTTGTTTTTGTACATCTCAGCTGTTTGATTTTAGCTTTCAGTCATGCTGTATGCTTTGGGCAGGCGCACCTGTGATGAGCGGAGGCATATGCGTTGTGGGGTTTGTTGTGTTTATGTGAATCCAGCATGCTGATTGATTATTCTCTCTGATACTTTACGTTTTTGGTGTTGTGATCACAACAGCAGTGTAACTTGATACTTTGGGAAGGTTATGATCTTTAACACTACTCTTCAAAAAAAGACTTGAAATATCAAGGTCATAAGTAGCTCTTATTCACAGTGGCCTTATTTATAGACCTAACTCTGAATTTTCACTCTTTGCTAACACTGGGAGAAAACAGTGATGGTAATCAGTGTGTAAAGGATGTCACTGATTTGNCAGCCTGCAAGCAGGAAAAGGTTTATGAGTTGTTTTACTGATACTGGTGTTCCTGTTTTCTCATTGTAGCTGATTTCACCTACGACACCCCGGCAGAAGTAGCAGAGGCTTTTGGTAGCACTCTCAAGATTATTCTTACCACACATGAGGAAAAAGGTAGAGCAGCAGGAAGTATATAAGAAAACATATAAAACACAGGAATACAAGAAAAGGGGGTATAACTACGGTACAGGTAGAGGTTGGCTTCCTTTTTAATGCACTAGTAGGCTGGAATTGCAGTACGAATACAGTTTTTAGTCAAATAAAAATGGTAGATTCAGGTCTGAAATAATTCTATCATATTGGCACTGGTCTATAAGTAACGTAAAAAAGCTGTGTGTAAAATTTGTATAGGATTAAACCTAATTTCATTCGTGTATAATTATCTGTAACTACAAATCATTACACTTTCATTAGCTTGGAACAAGCCCTTCATATCGAGACCTTCATATCTTCCAGCTGAGCCTGTCATGTAGAACTATAGTGTTTCTACAGTAGGTTAAAACAGACGAACCACACACTAGCTGAAGAGTATGTTTGACATCTTTTATGATGAAACAGCTGAAATTAGGTGGCACTATAGCACCGGCTGGAAGACACAGACGGAAGAAGAGTCCTTGATGAAATGTCCAGAAACTCCAGATAGGATATTTTGATAGCTTAAATCTCTTTATCCAAAATACTGCTAGTATTAAAACTCAAGTCAGCTTCTAATTCGCAAACTTCTCGTTCAAATTTTCTTGTTCCACCTTAAATGGTCCAGCATTTACATTCTGGCACTGACATTAAGCTTCTTAATGGCCGGCTTCATGGTCGAATTTTCCTATTCTTCAGGCCTCAGGTGCCAGAATGTAACCACAGCACCATTTGAGGGGAAACGGGACTATCTAAAAAGAAGGTCCTTATTGGAAAATGTTACCAGTGTCAAAATAAGTAGGAACAGCTAATCAAGGGGAAGTAGTGATATCAAGCTTAACACCTGCAAGAGTCTGTATTGAATTAAAATTGAACATAAATTAATATGTGTGAAACACTGAGTTACTGTGCTGTACTAATGATATGACCATGATAGGTAGGACCACTTGATGGGTAGAATGAATTGCTAGAACACTGTTACTGGTTAACTATTTTCTGTAAAGGAAAGTTTGAGAAACCAAATTTAGACAAATGGAGGATCAAAATTAGTCAGCACAAAAACATAAAAGCAAAGACAAAACAAAGGAGGGTGAATCCTCCACCTTCAGAATCAAACATGAGGAAACAGGCAATGGCAGAAAACCTAATGGTCATAATCAGTTCTAGGGAAGGGAGGAGATGGTTGGAGATGGTGGTCTCTGCCCGAAAGCTGAAGATGGGTCATCACTGAGTCTTTTAGCAAGAAAATGACCATAAACATGTGGCCAAATCTACACAAAAATCAAGACACAAAATCAAGCTCCTCCCATGGCCATGTCAGTCCACAGACCTCAACTCAATTGAAAACCTGTGGGTTGAGCTAAAGAGGAGAGTGCATAGGAAAGGACCCAGGACTCTGGATGATTTAGAGAGATTGAGCAAAGAGGACTGGGCGAAGACCCCTCTATGTATTCTCCCATCTTGTGAAATGTTATAGGAGAATATTAAGTGCTGTCCTGTTGGCAAAAGGAGGTTGTACAAAGTACTAACATCAGGGGTGCCAATAATTGTAGCACAGATGATTTCATGTAAAATAAATATTTCTTGATGTGGGTTTTTTTCCCACTGAATAAATGCACTTAATGCAATTAAATGCAATTAATGCAATTAAAGCTTGGATTTTTTGCACTGTTGTCTTATAATATATAATAATATATGTATATATAATATATATATATTAGAAGCCTAAGAACGCATCTTAACGAGGGGTGCCAATAATTGTGGAGGGCGGTGTATATATATTATATATAATATATAATTACTGTATACTATATCATTTAAAAGCTTTTGATGCTTCCAGAACATAAAACTTGTGAATAAACATCTTCAAAGTACTTTATTAGAAGTGATTCCAAACTTTAGAATCCTTTTACACAAATCTTACATGCATTTACATTCATTACATTATTTATTCATATTTATATCTTCATTAATGCATACATATCATCATACATCAGGTCAACAGGGGAGGAAACTCAGACTGGACCAGAAAGGAAAGCTCAACATCTACATTGCTCTGGACACATCTGATAGCATAGAGGAGGACAAATTTGATGAGGCAAAATTGATCATTATGAAGCTTATTGACAAGGTATGATTAAAAGTTGGATTTTTTCAAAATGATGAATGAAAAGTTAATGTTTAAAGACAGATTGATCAATTTTCTGTATATCAGTATTATTTAGATGTAGCCTAAGTGGTTTTAGAATATCTTGTTTACCTCCTTCTGAATAAGAATGATCTCTGTTTCAGTTTTTACTTCAATTATACACTATAATTCAGTTTCACTTTCACCTTTACATTGAATGTAATCCTGACTGTCTTTCAACTTTATCATTTTTACAAACAGATCAGCTTCTATGAGGTCTCTCCAAATTATGAGATCATCATTTTTGCCACAGAGTCTGTTAAAATAGTTAGCATCGCAGATAACAAAAGGAAAGACCAAATAAAACTGTATGAAATTCTCAAAAAGCTGAACGATTATAAATATGATGGTGAGTTTATTATCTTTTGCTTTTATTTGTTTCAAGCATTATTTATTGAAATAAGCAAAACTATCCTCAGTCTTTCTTAAAACAAGTAAAACCAATGATCCACAAATGGTATAAGATGCTTTCACAAGATAATCTCTTACGACAAGTCGGCATGTCTGGGAATAATCTATTAATACATGCAAAATACATGCAATACATGCAAAGTATATATTTCTTGCCTCCTTGTGAAGTGAGATATTTATCCATAGTGAACTGTACTATGTATAGTTTATAGTTTAATAGTTAATAGTTAATCTAAAAGTCATGGGATAGTCGTATGTAATTGACTATGAGGTGGCGTTACCTCAGGGGACAGCTTGGGAATGCCTGCACCTGTTGTGAGGTGTTATCTTGTGAATGAGGTTGAACAGTGGTCAGTCAGTGTGCTCATTGCACGCCAATATGAATTACTGGAGTTTAAACGAGGCATGTCAGACAGCTGGGACAATCGGGTGCCAGACAGTTGGGGCATTCCATTTCCAAAGTTGTGCAGGCATTTAACATTGCTCAATCCACATAAAAAGTATTGCCACTCATAAACCACCAGCATTACGGCCATAAAAAGTATTAGCACTCACAGTGAAGAGTGCAGTTGGTGCAGAGCGCTGGTGCTTAATAATCATGACTGGCCGCATCTGGTTAGAACTGCCTGTGCAGAAATCACTTCCACCATCAATGCAGAAGGCCCCACGTGGATATCCTGCATGTCAGTGCAGCACTGCTTAGCTTCCATTGGACATGGGAGCAGAGTGCCTCTCTTCACACCACGATACCGGGCATAGTGCCTCACCTGAGCTTGTGAGGTTACTGACTGGACCCTGAAGGACCGGCAACATGGGGTGTCCGATGAGTTATGGTACCAATTGTTTCGGGCTGATAGTCCTGTTTGTATGTGGCACAGATACAATAAAATAATTTGTCGACATGGAGCTGTACAGGCTAGTGGTGGTTTCATACTGGTGTGAGGTGTGTTTTCATGGCTTGGGTTGGTTCAACTGGTCTGCCTAAACACATCATTGACCTGTGCCTGCTACATTTCACTGCTTGGTGACCATTTGCAGCCCTTCATGGACTTCATGTACCCCAACAATGATGGGATATTCCAGCAGGATAATGCAGAGTGCCATGAAGCCCAAGTTGTTCAGAACTGGTTCAAGGAGCATTTTGCAGAGTTCAGACAAATGGTGTGGGCTGCACATTAACACCACATGAGCCCAATTGAGGCATTCCACTATCATGCCTCCGATAATTCATGTTGCTTTACCAAGAGCACACTGGCCAGTGTTCAGCCTCACTCACAAGATAACACCTCACACCTTATATAGTTGTGGTCGTTCCAAGCCATCCCCTGAGGTAACACCCCTTCATAATCAATGTACATACTGCAATCCCCTGTCTTTTAGTATGTCAGTCTATTCTTACAGTAATCTCATAATGGAATTATCAGTGGAGTGACAGCTGGAACTTTTAATTCCTTTGGAATGCTTAATGAAAACTGTGTGTCCCGTTTTTTATATCTTGGTATTTTGTCATTTGCAGAGAAAGGACAAAAATCAGGAACGAATATTGCTAAAGCCTTTGAAACTATTTTGGACAGCATGAAATTTGAGAAGGTCAACAATAAAACAGCCTTCAGTGAAACCCATCATGTCATCATTATGTTCACTGATGGTAATGAACCTCTTTGTGCACAAGATTTATTTTAAGCATCAGGCATTTAAGCATTTTTAGCATTATTTTAACAGCACAGAGCAAGTGATTCATTTCCGTTTCTCCTATTTCACTTTGTATGTAGGTATACACAATATGGGAGGAAACCCTGTGTACAAAGTTGGAGAAATCAGGCAACTTGTGTATGATGGAGATGAAGAGAAACGGGATGAATATCTTGGTAAGGAAAAGATAAACAAGGCAAATGTACATCAATCACCCACAACATTAAAACCACTTCTTTGTTTCTACACTCTTTGTCCATTCTGTCGGCTCCACCTTATATAGGAGCACATTGTAATTCTACAATTACAGACTCTAGTCCATCTGATTCTCTGTAGACCTTGTCAACCCCTCTTTCACCCTTCAGTTCTTCAGTGGTCAGGACCCCCACAGGACCACCACAAGGCAGGTATTATTTGAGAGGTGGGACCATTCTCAGCTCTGGACTGAGAATATTCCCCCAAGCAAAAATATCCAGACAGCAGCAACCTGTGGGCAGTGTCCTATGACCAATGATGAAGGACTACTAACAAAAAACGATGAAGGGTGACCAGCTATAAACAAGCTGCGGTCTGTAACTTTTTATCTAGAAGATGAGTATCTGATAGTGTGAACAGTGAGTCGGCTGAAAACCGACCTGCTCTGTGGTGGTCCTGTGGGTGTCCTGACCACTGAAGAACAGGTTTAACTAGTGTACAGAGAATTGTAGAACTACAAAATTAATCTATAACATACACAGAGCTGATAAAATGGACAGTGAGGGTAGAAACAAGAAGGTTATGGCCGGTTGGTCTGTATAATGTTGATAATCATGAAATAGTATATGAAAAAAAGTTTTCATAGTGGACTACATTGCTGTACAATGCCCAGTATGATACCTCTTCACTGCTAGCGTAAACAATTCGAAATCTGTAAGTTTCTCTACAGAGCATTTCACATGAGACGTTACATCTTAACCCTTTAATTATATAGAAGTGTGTTTTTAAGTGGGCTGTATTTTCTTTCTCTTAAAAATCTCATATGTATGGCGGCAGTAAACATTTAATATATTCAGTTAATTTGTGAGTAATAAAATATACTCCTCTTTGTACTTCAAAAATGTCCTTTATTTTGCTGAACTTTTTATGATGCTTAATACCCAAACTTAACCACTAGAATCTGTAAGTGCTTGTACTGTGTATGTATATATATGGTCATTGTTGTTTTCCAGATATATATGTGTTTGGAGTGGGTGAAGAAGATGACATAGAGAGGGAACGTATTTATAACTGGGTGACAAAAAGGCACATGGAAAAACATTTCTTCTTCCTCCCAGAAATGAAAGATGTTCAAAAAACCTTTGATGAGATAATTGGTAAACACTTTTTTCTCTGTGCTTGTACTCAGTATCAGCTGTGTGTTGATCTGTTTTCTTTATGTGCATGCGATGTGAGTGTGATCCATCATATTACATCTATGATACTATACATCATACTTGATCTATGATGTATTATGTGTTTATATCTACTACAGCATCTGTGACTGACTGTTTTCTCTACACATAGATGAAAGCACTAGTGTGGGCCTGTGTGGACTCTACAGAGACTATGATGACGAAAGTGATGAAACCAGGCGTCGCAAATACCCCTGGCTGATCCAGATTTCTGTGACTGTGAGCATTCACTTATATTGTTGATCTGTTTTCTATTTTGTATCTGACTTTAAGCTCCTATAATCATATATGCTCTACCTTTGCAGACAACACTGTATTGAAATATCATTGGTTCTCTGAAAGGCTGTAGGAGTAGCTGTTTATTCATAACACAAATGCCTTGTGGCTGTTCAGTTAAGGGCATTTCTGTGAGTAGGATCATTTATAACAGGGGTGCACAACTCAGGCTTTGGAGGGCTAGTGTCCAGCACTACAAAATTGTGCCGCACACTAGCCCTCCAGGACAAGAGCTGTTCTAAATTATCCTACTCACAGAAATGGCCTTAACTGAACAGCCACAAGGCATTTGTGTTATGAATGAACAGTACTGTTAGAAATTAGACTAGTAACAGCTATCAAAGTAAATACTGTACAAGAAACGTACTCTTCTTTCCTGCTCTTCACAGCGAGAAGATGGCAAAACATCAAACTGCTTAGGATCGCTGGTCACCCCTTCATTTATTCTAACTGCGGCCCACTGCTTCAAGTTCGATGATGTTCCTGATAGTATCAGACTCGACACACCTGCTGGACGAAGTACTGCATGTGGTTCTAATTAAAATACAGTCTGTTTCATTTCACAGTGAATAGAAAGAAAACAAAGATAATTAAACTCAGGTAACAACTAATAACTAGTAATTCTAGTAATCCCCCATTTTTTTAGGCTTCTTAAATGCCAAGGATTTCATGCTTCATCCAGATTACAAACCCAAAAGTAAAGTGTCGGAGGGAATATCTGAGAACTATCAATATGATGTAGCTCTTATTGAGCTGGACAAGGGAGTAGAAACCGATATCAGTCTCAGGTGAGTGCTCTCTGTGAAAACTACCGATCAAATCATAATTACAAAAACCTTGATCACAAATTCATGCAAATTTTGATGAAAATCAAACGGCTCAGCCAGTCACTTTCCTTTCTGAAGATGAAAAATAGCATAACACACATCCTCAGCATTATTATAGCCTGAAAGAGATCAAAGAGATATTGCCTGAATTGTGAAAGCTTACTGACTCATAACTCTGCTTATAACTCGATCCTAGACCCATTTGCATTCCCTGCACCAAGGAGACGAGCGGGGCTCTAAGACTATCTGGCGGTGACGTGACATGCACACAACACAGTGAGTAAAAGGATGCAGTATGTAGAAATATGTAATATGGAAAATGTAAACTTAACCAACAAGTACATCCATAAAATCACATTAGACATGAAATGCTGTCAACTTACAAATCAAAACCTTTTTGTTCTTACAGAGAAAGAGCTGCTGAATAAAGACCTCATAAATGCTTTTTTCATGTCAGCTAAAAGAAAGAGAGATGATTTTCCAAAGAACGATGTTCAGATCAAACAGGGGCATAAGGTAATAGCATCGTTCTGCTGTTGGTAAATAAGATGTGATGGAACTCCTTACTTAAAAGACATTTTTAAAAAGGAGAAAATATTCATTTATAAAGAAACATCTGTCGCATTCATTAGTGAGACACTGAGGTAACGATACACTCAGCCCATGATTTGATTTGATTAATGTTACTGGGCCAACAGTTTGGATTTAATTTTGCCCAAGAAAACAAGAAGGAAAATTTTGTCATAACTTCAGAATCAGACTTTATTGGCCAAGTATGTTCACACATACAAGAAAACTCGTGTTTGGTTGCAGTGCACAATGCCTGACAACATTTCACTAAAGTATGAATCACACACACACACACACACTCTCTATACCTTACAAACCTGTAAACTTTACACAGTGTGGTGGTGTATATTTATATTAAAGTGGGATTTAGGGGCAGATTCGATTTCTATTTCTAACAATCTATTTCTGTTTCTACACAACTTTCTGATGACTAGAGCTGGCCGGCAGGAGGAGTGCTAGAGTGAGGAGTTGATCGTTTACAAATGTTGGTGTTTAAACGGCGCGGTTCTTTAGATGACAATATATAGAACTGCCATTCTCTGCTATGCACACTGTCAGTTTAGCACTGTGAGATCGCAGTTTCATGATGCAATGTTACACCCCTAGTACGTAAACACTGTAAAAGTTTCAATTCTTACAGTTCACTCCACAGTCCTTCCAGTCTGTTTTTCAAAAACTCTAAAAACTCTTTGATTTTGTGATGTCACAAAATCCAGCACATGTATACATGTGGAGTAAACATTACTTGAATGTATTACTAATCACTATGTGCCACTGCCAGTGCTGACGACCTATTTTTCAGTACTGAATAAAAAGTAACTATTAAAAACAAGAACGTTTACAAAATGCATTCCACCTTTCTGCAGCAAATAAAAACTAAATGATAATGTGAAAGACAAATGGACATGATCAGACATGTGGCTGGTTCAAGACGGTCCAGTATGAGCTTTGCTGACCACTTTGGTTGAAAGTGCTGGTTTGAAACGCTATGACAGTTTTTCTTTTTTGTTGATGCCAAGATGTTTCATCAATATCAGTGATGGCTCCAAAGCAGATGTTAATGATTGGCTAAAAGGAGTGACTGCATTTGGGTGTGCCAAAGACCATAGTGTGAAGGAAGTAGCTGAATCTGCAGGTGTATGGAAGCGTACGGTCATATGGGTCTACCAGCAGTGGCTAAAATCCCAGCCTACAGGGCATTCCCCTCGGAATTGTGTCAGGGAAGGCATCCACCAAATCTGGCCCAACTATGAAACTCTTTGATGCAAGAGTGTCTGAACATTGGTGTATCCTACATCTGGAAACTTGTCCAGTCCATGCCAAATCAGATTGTAGTCAGCTGTTATTAGTACTCGTGGGGGTATTACACACTATTGGGTACTTTTCAGTCACAGGTGACTCATTTCTGGTCTGGTGAGCTTATCTTCGTCATTTTTTGCCATTTTAACAGAAAAAATGTCAGAATATGCAGCCTTTTTCTGCTTTCCTCTTATGTAAGAAAATTCGAGGGCTATTTTAAATAATTTAAACAATCTGTACTAGAGCAGCAGGTAGGGTGACTAAAGTTACACTAAATATTTAATCATTATAATTTACTAAAACAAGATTAAAATGTTAGTTTTCATTGACTAATAGAACTAATAATTAAAGGGTGAAAATGTGACAAATATACATTTTAGTCAAAAGACATAATCAAAATCAGCTGCCAAAATTAACGCTGGCCACTACTCTGTTTGTCTCTTTCTTTAGATTGACATGTGTATTGACGATGTCAAAACGGCATTAAATATTACTGAAGAAAAAGCAAGACTACTTATTGCGGACCATTTCCTGTGCACTGGTGGAACAGAACTAAATTCTGTAGATGAAGTTTCCTGCAAAGGTAATTTATCATCAGTGAATTAATAATACACAAATATGCAAACAGATTATATGACATATCAGCTATTCGTTATGCAGACATGCTGTAAAAGTCTCTTTAGAGGATTCTTGGTTAATTTGCATGGGTAATATGGGGATAGCAATGTTTTATGTACATTGTAGTGTTTCTAATTGTACGATTCATATAATAGAATGCAAAATCCATATTAGATCATGTTAACACGTGTATGCCTGTGTCGTTTTTTTTTAGGTGATGCTGGTGGTGCTACGTTTTTGCAGAAAGATTTTCGGGTTTTCCAGGTCAGAGTTCAAAACTCATTTCTTCCCTTCCAAGTTATATTTTTTGACTTTGTTCTTGTTTTTAACAGGCCAAACAATAACAAAGGAGTTTTTGAACAATAACAGAGCATTAAAAAAACTGTGAAAGCTTTTATAAAATGAATACTTGGAGGGAAAAAAATACATTAAAGCATATTAATAAATATGTCCATTTGGTATGTCCATCAGGATCTGTTTGTTTCTATAGGAGATGAAACATCATACAAACTACAAACTAATCACAGCTGATTTATGAAGAAGATACACCTTCATGAGAAACTAAATAATATCCTTAGATTTGTGTGAAGATAGCCCAAAAAGAGTCTAACAATCTACAAGGTGCATCTGAAAATGGCAGGAAGGCCATGCTCAAAAAAGAGTGAGAAGTTTGATCATGTGTTGATTTACCTTTAACAGGTTGGAGTTGTCAGCTGGGGACTGAAAGATCCGTGCAATGACCAATTCACTGCTGAGGAACTTGAAAACACCAGAGACTTCCATGTGAACCTCTTCAATCCAAAAGTGCAGGCGTTCCTTAAAACGTACCTGGGTGATGGAACAAGAGGGGCTCCTCTGACATTTCTGGAAAGATAAAAACTGAGGTCTCCTCCTCAAATCACATTGAGAAATAAAAAATGTCTTTTGCAGGTTTTAGGACATTTTAGGACATGTTTCCATCAGTTGGGCATTCTAGGTTTGCTGCTTTACAGAAAGTAGTACAGAAAATGGCTAGAAAACTAATGTTTGTAGTGACTTCTGTATCTCCCAGTTTGATTTTGTGCTAATTTGGCCAGTTAGCAGGTTACAGCCTTCTAGCATCCTTGTTGCTTTCTCTTTTCTTAGACGTTCATGGCCAAAGCCAGATTTAAAAGATTAACAGACTCATGAAACAGGGGTCAGGTTATTGCTGATAATTCTATGTATGAGTCAAATTAAATGACGTCTGTCAGCAAGAGTGGACATTTTAATGATCTAAATACATTTTGCAGCTCATGTTTGAGAACTGAGGCTTTTTGCCAAGTGATGGGTATATCACGGACACATTGTATACGATATCTAAATACTCAGCACTTAACATTACCTGTGTAATACACTTAACCTATAACTGCCGGGTCTGAGTTTACATGATCTCAGCATGGTCGTATTTGCAGAATCTATGATGAAATGTCTTGTGCTGGAAAGTCTGTGTCTTATTGTGCACAACGGCTGCGAGGTACATTTGAGGGGGAATACTGTAACCCTACATTCACACTAGCAGGTGACAAGTCGCTTACATCTAAGTTTGTCTCTTGTGGGTGTGTTCGAGGCCGCTTGTGTTGTCCCGTGTGGGCGTGTACAAGGTCCGGGAAAGCTAGCTAGTGCTATTATTGGCCAACGAATTTGTATGGAAACCTAACTGCTTGCATTCGTGGTTAGCTTTATTGGGGGGTTAGCATGCTGGCTAATCTAACTAGCTACACTATCCGCTATTTTCTTCCATTCATCATTTTTCTTGTTGTTTATGTGCGAAGCCGCATTACTGGCGTGCATAGGGCCGAAGAATTTCCCGGAGCCAACCATTTACGATGGTGCTTTGGGGGTCTTGACCATTGAAGAACAGGGTGAAAGGGGATGTAATAAAGTATTCTAAGAAACAGATGGACTTGTTATTTGAAATTGTTACTTGTATTCTGTTGCTAAAGGGTTTTTGGACAAGACTCCTAATACTTTGCCTTAACTCAGTACAATGATTAACAGGCACTCTGGATTAGAGTGTCTCCCAAATGCAAAAGTATAATACTAGAATGCATTGGAAAAATTCACTGCAAACCATCAGGGCGCCCCCTCAATAAATTCCTCAATAAATGTGCTCAAATTGAGCTAAACGGTTAAAAACTGAAATTTAAAATGTTTTTTAACCACTTGTCCAGGACTTTTCTTTAATTTTGGATAGTAGAAAAACGCACTTCACTAAAAATCAAAGAAAACATACCTGTATATTTCCTATTTCTCTAAAGATTGGTTTCTGTGGAGCATAATCACAGAGGTGCGAACGCAAATTGGGGGCAGAAAGCTCTGTGACCATAGCATGTTAGATGGCAGAATGTGTGTGTTTTTTTTTTCCTTCCATTTTTTATTTAATGCTTTACACATTTTTTAAATGCATGAGACATATTTAGATTCAGGAGATGTACAATTGTGCGTTGTCTCATTTTAAACTTGCACAGGCGTTTACAGAGCACCTGTTTCACAAATGCAATTCGCAGTGCCGTCTACAGGCGACAACATGTAACTGCTGCAGTGTCAAAAATGATCCATCACCCACATAGTACCTGTTCTGTGGTGGTCCTATGGGGGTCCTGACCATTGAAAAGCAGGGTGAAACGGGCTGACAAAGTGTGCAGAGAAACAGATGGACTACAGTCTGTAACTATAGAACTACAAAGCGCTCCTATATGGTAGGAGGAGATGATAAAGTGGACAGTGAGTGTAGATGTTATTTATTGTTATTTAATGTTATTTGGTGTATGGTTGACAGTGCATTACCAAGATATGTCAAACTACAGCTTCCAGCTGAAACTGCTTCTGAAGTCTGATGTCATGATGTTTACACTGCAGTGGCTTGTTCCGGGTTGGTTGTTGCCACATCCCGTTAGATCTCGCGTTAGTTGCAGCTCCTCCTCGCTGCTGCTGCTGCTGCTATAGAAACGGGGAAAGCTGATCTAAGGATTAGTGAGAGGCTTTTACCTCGCTAGCTGTCCCTCTTCAGTAACTCATAGATTATTATTACTCTTCAGGATCAAACCTAACGTTTAAAACATAAGTTAATATGTCCTCCGGCTCTATGGAGATGAAAGACAGGTAAGTAAGCGATTTACACCGGTTTACAGAGCATGTAGATTAGCTCCAATCCAGTTACATCTCGGTTAGCTGTATAGCTAGCCTGCTGAGTAGCTGTTAAAGTACCAGTTGTTCCTGACCAGCTAGCCAGTTTATTTGACCCGCTGGTTTGGAGTTGGGTGGTTTTGGCTTTCAACCAGAAACTCACTAGCCGGTAAGTCTGCATTTGGTCAATTTTTGTTGGAATTGTCTTTTATTTAAGAAACCTTAACCCTCGCTTAGTTACTTTTAACGAAACGTCAGGGCGAACTGTTAGCATAGCTAACTGTGGGCTAATTTTATGAATAAATATAACCACATTGTAGCAAGCGCACTTCTTTCATAACGGCTAGCCTAAACCACACGATTAACTTGGCGAAACCTGCTTGTTTCTACAGCCATTGCCCATGATGTCAGCTCCACTTACCATATAGGGGCAGATTGTAATCCGTCTATCTCTCTGTATACTTTGTTATACCCGTTTTACCCTGTTCTTCAATGGTCAAGGGCCCTACGGGACCACCACAGAGCAGGTATTATGTGAGTGGTGGATCATTCTCAGCACTACAGTGACACTGACGTGGTGGTGGTGTGTTAGTGTGTGTTGTGCTGGTGTGAGTGGATCAGACACAGCAGTGCTGCTGGAGTGTTTAAACACTGTGTCCACTCACTGTCCACTCTATTAGACACTCCTGCCTTGCTGGTCCGAGGTGTCAGAGACGATAGCTCATCTGTTGCTGCTGAGTTTATGTTGGTCGTCCTCTAGTCCTTCATCAGTGGTCACAGGATGCTACTCAGTCCAGCAGTGACACTGAGGTATTTAAACCCTTCACTGCTTTATCCAATCCAATCACCCACATAATACCTGCTCTGTGGTGGTCCTGTGGGGGGTCCTGACCCTTGAAAAACAGGGTGAAACAGCTGACAAAGTGTGCAGAGTAACAGATGGACTACAGTCTGTAACTATAGAACTACAAAGCGCTCCTATATGGTAGGAGGAGATGATAAAGTGGACAGTGAGTGTAGATACAAGCCAGTGGTTTTAGTGTTGATTGGTGTATGTCTGACAGTGCATTACCAAGAGATGTCAAACTACAACTTCAAGCCGAAATTGCTTCTTATGTCTGATGTCATGATGTTCTGTGTTTTACAGTGCAGTGTCCAGTTCGAAATGGCTTGATGCACACTATGACCCAGTGGCTAATCTGTATACCTTTTCTTCATGCATTGGTGAGTTTTTGTTTTGTTGTTGCAGTGACGTCACAGTTTTAATAACCTTCAAATGACATAGATAAATAATTTAACTTAAATGCTACCGTTACAAACTTAAAAATGAAAGGCGGGTCATTTATTGTTTAAATGTTTTTTTTCTCAGCTCTGGCAGACTTGCATGGAGATGGTGAGAACAAGGTGGGTCTCTGTAAACTGTGTGGCCTCGTTTTTTGTAGGTGCATGCTCTGTGATAGCAAAACTGCACTCCTTTAATTTTGACTATTTGAAAGATTTTTGTTTCCGTTTTTTCCTATTTTCATAGTCAGTTGTGTCAGTTTCTATGATGTTTGTGTGCCTTTAAATATGATAGCTGGTGGTGGGTGACCTGGGCACAGGAGCCAGCAACATGAAGCTGAAGGTGTACCGCGGCACGGGGCTTCTGAGTGAGAACACTCTGTTGGACTTGCCAACCGGACTGGTGTCTTTCCTCATGGACCAGCATGAGCCACGCACCCCTGCCATTGCTGTAGCCTCGGGACCCTTCATCTACATCTACAAGAACCTGCGTCCCTACTTCAAGTTCACTCTGCCCACTCTGGAGGTCAACCCCCTGGAGCAGGATGTGTGGAGTCAGGCTAAAGAGGTGAATAATGCAGTAACATCACATTGACGTGTCTATATGTGGATGTGTGCATTGCCTTTTGTGCGGTATTCATGCAGGGCTATAGCAGGGCTAAAAGGTTTATTGTTTGGGTACAGGACTGGCATTCATTAGGGTTTTCTTTTTGTTAAATAAAAGGTTATTATGCATGTATTTAAAGCTATGGATGCTAACTTTCCTCTGTAGTCGATTCTTAAGTTGATTTCCTGTGGAATGTTAATGTTTTCTTAATACGATTCCTGTTTGGGTTAATTGCTTGTTGAATTTTCTCTCAAGGATATGATTGACCCAATGACACTGAAAGAAATGTTAGAGGGTATAAGGTGAGTTCAGGCTAGCCATCATTATACATGATACATTTCCAAAACTGTTGGGATGCTGTGCAAAAAATAATAGTACAAATACAGCAAATCATATGTTTTTGAAAAGATACATGCTCAGGGTTTTTTCAGTGGGTGACCGGGCTGGAGTACAGGGAGGGCAGTTTAGTACCTGGACTCTTGTGATGCGTGGTTGTAGTATATGTAGAATGTAGTTTGGCATTGTCTTGCTGAAAAAAGTAAGACCTCCCCCGAAAGACGTCATCTAGATAGCGACATATGTTGCTCCAGTACCCGTGTGTGTGTGTGTGTGTGTGTGTGTGTGTGTGTGTGTGTGTGTGTGTGTGTGTGTGTGTGTGTATATATATATATATATATATA
>CM067487.1:6823350-6851086 GCA_034552555.1 Semaprochilodus insignis | reverse complement strand
ACACACACACACACACACACACACACACACACACACACACACACACACACACACAGATATGCAAGTAACCCATGCCATGTGCACCGATGCCCCCATACCAGCACAGATAACTGGTTTTTGAACTGTGCGTTGATAATAAGCCAGATGGTGCCTTTCCTCTTTATCCTGGAGGATATGATGTCATCATTTCCAAAAATAACATCTGATATTGATTTGTTGCGCCACAGGGCACTTTTCCACTTCGCTTCAGTTGTTCTTAAATCAGCCCGGGTCGGCATTTTCAGCTTTGTTTATATCTGGTTTCTTCTTTGCGTGATAAAGTTTTAACTTGCATTTTTGGAACAGCGAAGAACGGTATTCACAGACAGTGGTTTGGGGAGTGTTCCTGAGACCATGCAGTGATTTCCACTACACGAGTGGCCTGTTTTTACTGTAGTGTTGCCTGATGGCCTGAATATCACAGCCATTCAGTACCAGCTTTCAGCTTAATCCCTTGCATACAGAGATTGCTCCAGATTCTCAGAATCTTTCAGTATTATGTGTCGTAGATGACACGTCCCCAAGGTCTTTGCTATTTTTTGTTTTACAATTTGCCTGCGCAGTGGTGAACACCTCCCATCTTCACTTCTGAAAGATTTCTCATGTCTTGGATGTTCCAAGTCGTGTTACTATTAACCTAGTTGTGAGATCAGGTGCCTCCAGGTGTTTCTTTTAACATTTCTGTCTTTCATTTGATATGTTGGTTTTTTTTTTTTACTATTTTCAATGCAATAAGGTTTACATGTTTTGCAAATCATTGCATTGTGCTTTTATGTACCTTTTGCACAGCATCCCAACTTTTTTGGAGACCGCGTTGTCCTATCAATAAACTGCTCAATAAACAGACTCTGTAGAACATAATTTCCAAGTATTTCTCTTTTGTTCTCTAGGGATAAGGCTGACATCCCACTCTCAGTCAGATCACTACGGTAAGAGTCTCTAATATCAACATAATGAAAGTTTTATACAATTTCATACAGTGTATAAATGTCTGTATTTCTGTGCCTATGACACTTTAGTTTAATATTGCATTATTCTCAGGTTCCTCATGCTTGAACCTCAGGAAATGGGGGCTTATGTTAACCTTCACAAACAGCAGCCCATACGCAGACAGGTGAGCACATGCACCTACATACAAATAGGCTTTAATAAAAAGAAGCCATGTGTAATACTCTTGTGTGCTCTCAGACGGTTATTACATGCATAGGGACCCTGAAGAAGAACATGGCAGATGATGACGCAGTGAGCTGCCTGGTTATTGGCACAGAAAGTCAAGAAGTTTACATTCTGGATCCTGAAGCCTTCACCATTCTCTCAAAGGTCAGCATTTCATCTTTATTTGGTGAATGTTTCTGCTAATAACATTAAAAAAACAAAACAGATAAAGTCCAAAAGTGTATTGACTTTCATAATTTGGAGAAGAATGTGATGCTGTTAATAAGCTGATGCTTCTAAAATACAGTCTGAACTCTCGTTATGTGAGTCCGTGCTGATTTGCCCTTAAATATGCTTGCAGATGTCCCTTCCCAGTGTCCCCACACTGATGGATGTGACTGGTCAGTTTGATGTGGAGTTCAGAATCACGATAGCTTGTCGCAATGGAAATATCTATATACTGCGAAGGTAGGTCCGCCGAAAGGAAATGTGGTATTGTGGAATCTTAAGTCAATCAGTTTTCTCTGTACGCCTGGGTTTACATTTACAAACTTTCACACTTTCATTTCAAGCAACACATTTGACTTACATTGCATGATGTAAAGCTTTTCAATTGCATAATTACAACCGTCTCAGCTCTGCAATCATCATATTTGCTGGTGACTTGTTGGGTAGGCAGCAGTTATAACAGCTGCTTCACAAAAAATATTACCACTAACATTAATATATATACACTCGTCATCAAAGAAATAGTTGCACCCAGAGTATCTAGAAAGTGTCGGATTGGAATGCTATTGGGAAGGAAGATAAAGGTTACCAGGAACAATAAATGATGATAAATTTAGACTGATATGGCCAATATTTATGAGGTACACATACAGAAGTAGTGTCTCTCAGTATGGCGTTGGGTCGCCGTGTTTGCTTAACACAACATGCATATACCTCGGCATGGAGTTGTAGAGGTTCCTAAGGGTGTCCTGTGATGATCTATCCCATGCAGTTTGCATATTCTCAGTCAGTTCCTGCAGAATTTACAGTAGGGGTGGAGGTGGAGTGACACCAGGCCTTCTGGATATGTAATGTGCGGCCAAGTGTGAAACTTGAATCATTTGCATGTCTCATGATGTCAAACCTTCCCTCCAAGTTTCATTCCTGTCAGTTGGTTCCTTCTGGGTGCAGCTATTTGTAACTATTCTTATGATCATGAGTATAACTACTAATATAATGATAATTGGTTTGCTTTGCAGGGACTCCCCAAGACCCAAGTACTGCATTGAGCTTTCCTCTCACCCTGTTGGGCTAGTGAGGATGGGGAAGAATGTGGTGGTTGGTTGTGCTCAAGAAACTCTGCATGGTTACACTCAGAAGGTCTCACTTCCTCACCAAAACATTTTCTGAGATATAGTTTCTATAGTTACATATTTAATGTGAAAATACATGAGATGTTTCAGCTGTGGTACTAGGGTTTTTCCTCTCTTCAAGGGAAAGAAGCTGTGGACTACATACCTGCCCGCCCCTGTCACCACAATGGCAGTGCTAGACCTGCCCACGCGGGGCTTTCAGGCTGTACTGGTGGGTCTGGCCAGCTGCGAGGTGCATGTGTACCGGGACAAGAACTTAGTCAGCACCATCAAAACACCTGTAAGACTAACGATATGTTGCTATTTCCGTATTATCTGATTTGGTTGTTTTGAGCTGGCGTTAGGATCAGAATCAGAAATGATTGAATTTGATTATGTGTTTCACAACATGCTTTTGCAGGATGTGGTAACCAGCATTTGTTTTGGCCGTTATGGTCGAGAGGATGGCACCTTAATCATGACCACCAAAGGTAACAAGGCTTCGGTTGACAAGCCTGTCATTTAAGTCTGCTGTTAGAAATAGGCACATGGAACTACCAGTTCTATCACAATATAACCTAAGCATTGTCTGTCCTGTTCTTGCTGAATTTAAACATTCAATATATGTATATATTGTTTTATTTACTAGAGCCAAGTATTAAGCTCACTGGACAAGAAATTAGTCACCTTGCGTGTTTAGAAGATGGTAGCATTCAGGCTCCGGTTATAAATACCTGCGGGGTGTGAGTTTCGAGATTCATAGATTGAGAAGAGGTGGTACAGTGCAGTGAATGTCTCATTCCATGTGTGGAAAATGGCTCCAATGCAGATGTTAATGATTGGCTAAAAGGAGTGACTGCATTTGAGCATGTCAAAGACCATAGTGTGAAGGAAGTAACTGAATCTGCAGGTCTATGGAAGCGTACGGTCATACGGGTCTACCGGCAGTAGCTAAAATTCCAGTCTACAGGAAACTCTCCTCAGAATTGTGCCAGGGAAGGCATCCACCAAATCTGGCCCAACTGCACAATTCTTTGATGCAAGAGTAGCCTACATCCAGAAACTTGTCCAGTCCAATCACAGCTGTTATTCGTGCTTGTGGAGGTATTACATGCTATGCACTGCTAGGTACTTTTTAGTCACAGGTGATTCATTTTTGTCCAGTGAGCTTAATATTATTCAGAAATAGAAATTCTTATATAAAGCATTCTTTCCTCTTTGTGTTATACAGGAGGGGGTCTCATTGTGAAGATCCTAAAGAGAACAGCTGTGTTTGACGATAGGGATTCTGCCCCTGGCCCCCCGATAGCTCAGAGCATACGCCTGAACGTGCCTAAAAAAACTAAGCTTTATGTGGACCAAACCATGAGAGAAAGGGAGAATGCTGTGGGTACGTACAGCCACTCTACGCACATGGTAACAAAAGCAGCAGAGGGGAGAGTTCCTAAAAGTCAGAAAATGAATTTCACCGTGTTCTCCTTCATCAGAACCTTGTTTAACACTCTTAAGTTTGTCGTGCACTGTATGAAATGACACTGCCTTGTGACTGTTATGCAGCCATGCACAGAGCCTTCCAAATGGACCTGAGTAGGCTGAGGTTAGCTGCAGCCAGGGCCTATGTCAAAGCCCTGGAGTCCAGCCTCACTCCTATGTCAGCAAGCTTGACGGAACCTCTCAAGATGAATGCTGTGGTAAGTGCATGGTCACCTGTTTTCCATAGTGACCTCATACATAGCTGATAGTGTTGTGCGTTACTGATGTGCATGTGATGTTTCCCCCTTATTCAGGTTCAAGGCTTAGGCCCGTCTTTCAAACTCACTCTGAACATCCAGAACACGGCAGCCTGCCGCCCCGTGATGAATCTAGCCATCAGTTTCCTGTATGATGAGAATTTATACAGCATGAAAACAGCATTCTTCAAGGTAATCTTGGTTGCCTCTGCAGTTATCAGCTCATATTCTTCTTTGGTGGCTTGAGTGGGTAAGAACTGGAGAATTGGACTCAGTTACAGCCAACTGCACTGTGTCTGTAGATTCCCCTCCTGGTTCCAGGGCTGAACTATCCCATCGACACATTTGTGGAGTGCCTGAGTGATAAAGGCATCTCTGACATCATCAAGGTAAGACTTGCATTCCACTGCAACATTTTAAAGCATCCATTCTGCACTGTACATCCAAAGCCTGGTAAAAGTGTCCATCTGATATCTGGTAGATAAACTGAAGGTATTGTACACTAAGAACAATGCTAATGTGATACCTTTTGTTCTTTCTGACTTCAGGTGTTTGTGCTGAGAGAAGGGAAGAGTGCTCCTCTCCTCACAGCACACATTAACATGCCTGTAAGTGAGGGGCTGGCTCTCAGCTAAAAGACAGAGACCAGCTGGCCTGGGCATGGACCGTTACTAGATGAGACTGCCATTCTCTCTGTGTCCACAGCAGCCTGTAGGGGCAGGGCTCAGCAACAGTGCAAACCCAGAACGAGGAGCCATTAAGTGCAGGTGATCAGAGAAGCTTGTGCTGTCCTTAGAAGCTATTGAAGCTATTCGTAGCATAGACCATAAAGAAGGAGCTCTCAGAGTTTTGGCATAGTAAACCTGGAATGCCTGATTGACTGATGCAAGGTCCAAGCATTTCATTATAAAAAGACCATATAGTTTGATAGATGACCATGTAGGGAAGTATGTAAATGCTTTTTTGTAATGTAAATATTGATGTAGTTGTGTGTCTATATTTATATGTTTATATTGTACAAGTATATTATTTATTATTCTTAATCTCTTCTCATTGTCATGTTTTACAAGCCACCAGTCCTTTCTAAGGATTTATGTTCTTTCGTACACAGTCGAGTCACATTATTATGATCACCAGCTAAGATCCAGAGTAACCGTCAAGTGCAGCACAGAGAGACAGCTAGACAGGCCGGGGGCAACTCAGTGAGGTCCTGGTAGGTTGTCACAGGTATTTGGAGCCATGCTGACTGCAGTGCATTACACAGCTGTTGGAGGGTGCGTGGGGTAGGATCCATAGAGCGAACACACCCGTGTCAGTGTCACTGCAGCGCTGAAAACGATCCACCACCCACATAATACCTGCTCTGTGGTGGTTCTGTGGGGGTCCAGACTCCCAAAGAAAACGGTAAAAAGGGGATTAACAAAGTCTAGAGAGAAACAGATGGACTACAGTCTTTAATTGTAGAACTACAAAGTGCTCCTATATATTAAGTGGCGCTGACAAACAGAGAGTGTAGATGCAAGGAGGTGGTTTTAATAATATGGTTGGTCAGTGTATTTAGAAATCCATTCATAGTAGAATAGTAAAGAGTGCATCTGGCAACCTCTTGTTCTACTAGAAACATGCCCCACGTATAAGTGACCAATATCGGCTGCTGTTACCTGTACATGTGCTAGTATGTTCTCTCGGTTAACCTCTGAGTACAACATCAGGATTCTGTAAATGTAGGTGAGAAATCAGACAATCAATGAGCTTAAGATGAGTTTTATTAATTTAGAGAAAAAAAAGCACTATATTGGAAGCAGTTAGACATTCAGAGCACCAGACTAGTCTAAACCTAAACTGGATTATAAAACAAATACTAAGGATGCACAGTGTTGCACCTGAGAAACAATTCATGTTAAGGCAGTGCAGTGCAGCAAGCATTCATTAATACAGAAGCACCAGCCGTGCTACATAACCCATTAACACTAACCCAGACTTTCTTTCTAGACTTTGATATATGTTTAAATATGAGGTTTGTTTCACTGAGATACACATCCTGAATGTGCACTTCACAGCAGTCTGTATTTGGTAAAAGGGCAGCTGCGAGAAGGAGGGGACAGCTAATAAGAAGAGGTGCAGTGCAGAGAAAAGGCACTTGGTACAGGAAAAGAAAGGCATGGAAAACAAGGGAGGGTTGGAGTGGTGAAGCAGAAAGGCGTCCATCTAAGTGAACATGGTAAGGGAGATCCACTGGAAGGAGAGAGGTGGAAAGAAGTTGCGAAGATATCAGAGCCATTTAATGACAAATGACAAAGCTATCTTTCAGTTCATCATCAATGACCAAGAGGACAAACCTGGAAGAAACTGAAGGACACCACTCCATCTGCATCAGTGTCCATGGTTTTAAATGTCTCTGTTGGGAGAACACACAGACAAAAACTACGACACTGTGGTTCTTTTACTCCGCACGTTTCTAATAACATGCAGCACACACACACTGACAAAACATCTAAGCTCAATTGTAGTATAAGGCGTAACTGAATAGTAAGCTATTCCTCTGACAAATGGATTAATAACAGGATTATGATCTAGAGGTTATGAGGGTGTTAGGGTGATATTAACCTTTCAGCCCAGAAAAAAGGATCCAAACTGGAACTAACCAGCTTCCGCCTTGTCATCATATGACAAGCCATTTCTGTCATTTGAATAATCCATTCTGTCCATTGTAATGACAATTTGAACACTGTTACAACAGTTACATCACTGGAAGAAGATATTTGGTTACCTGCACTCATCATTAAAAAAATAGTTGCACCCAGAAGGAAATGTGGGATTGCAATGCTATTGGGAAGGAAGATAAAGGTTACCAGGAACAATAAATGATGATAAATTTAGACTGATATGGGCAATATTTATTGAGCTACACATACAGAAGTAGTGTCTCCCAGTATGGCGTATAACGCAACATGCCTAGACGTCTCAACATGGAGTTATAGAGGTTCCTAACGGTGTCCTGTGATAATCCATCCCATGCAGCTTGAATATTCCCACACAGTTCCTGCAGATTTCGCGGTAGGGGTGAAGTGTTGATAGCACATCCAATAGCATCCCACACGTTTTCAATAGGGGATAGGTCTGGTGATGCGACTGGCCATGGCATAGCATCTGTGTTTCAAGGCAAGCTCTTGAGACAGCAGCAGCATGCAGACAAGCATTGTCTTGTTGGAATAGCCCACCAGAACGTGCCCTTAGAAAAGGTTATCTGGCATCGTACGTGCCTTCCACCAACAGCATGCTATGGTAGTATCCGCACAACCAGTATGGCGCAGAATACGTCAATTTCTGGAGCACTACGATGCGACCCCTATGAAACTCTTCCAACTGCTCTAATTGCTTTTGAACACTTCTCTGAGGTATACTTCACGTGCAAAGATGTACCAACACAACAGCACGAGTCCGAATGGAAAGCATGTGCAACAGGCCCATCCTTGCTTACATCACATGCACAGCCGAGTGTGAAACACGAATCATTCACATGTCTCATGATGCCAAACCTACCCACCAAGTTTCAATCCGGTCAGTTGCTTCCTTCTGGGGGCAGCTAGTTTTTTGATGATGAGTGTATTTGCCTTCATTCCCATCACAGGCTAGTTAAAAACTAAACTTACAGAAACAGCAACTCCACCCTAAAGACGTTCTAGGTTTTAAAATGCTCCTCCCACCTTCAACATAAATCATGGGCATGGGCGTTTTCCTAGTCTTTAAACCATGTAAGTCTAGCAAAAGTAACTATGTTTACAACAACAAACACACAGCAATGGTTCCAGTTGAAGAACCACATTTAAGTCATCCATGAAGTATGAGTTACAACCACGTGGGTAGTGAGCACACTTGCCCCAAGCAGCCCTATTCACAGCACCCCAGGACCAGATTGGGGTTAGGTGTCTTGCTCAAAGGCACTTCAGTCGTGTCCTGTAGGTTCAGGGAATCAAACCAACTAACCTCCAGTCACAAGGCTGGTTCCCTAACCTCCAGTCCACAACTGTGATTTTGTTGCTAGTGGTGCTTGCCTGTGACTAAACCAAACATGTTCTTATGACCACTCACTGAACATGCTCTCCAGGCGAATCAGACAGGTCACAAAGCTGTCAAAGTCCACGTCCAGGTCCGGCTTAGCATAGCGCAGGATTATTAGCTGGAAAAGGTGGTTGGTCAGCTTGAAGCCTGAAATGTATAACAGCAAAAATATAACAGTAATATGAGACAGTTAATGACCTCTGAAAACAGCAAATCGTGTAGTTCAGGTGTGCCGAAGTGTCAGTACCTGCAGATTCCAGCGCCAGGCGCATTTCGTAGGAGCTCATGGTGCCAGATTTGTCCAGGTCAAACTTTCTAAACACGGTCTAAATGAGGGTGGGGTCATTTTCAACATGACGAAACATCAAGTAAGGCAAAAAAAAAAAAAAACAAGTGGAAAAAAGCATTAACATCATAAACAGAGTTAAGCCATATGGATGGGTTAACAGTGAAATATGAATTTGAGTTGCCAAACATGAATTAACTACACCCAAAAACAAGTATAAACAAGGATCACTAACAAGATATCGCTTTATCTTCTCCCAGAGCACGTGAAAATCTGATAAGCCCAACCGTCCACGGCCAGTTGTCTGCACGGGCCATGTTAAGGCTTAATATAGGATGGCTGATTTAAGGAACAGCCTCCACTGGCGGGAAATACGCATGCTCAAGTGAAGCTGAAGGATACATCCATAAGGTTGATCATGCTTCTGCAAGACTCCTTCTGAAATCCATCTGTTTTTAGATCCTTATCTGTGAAAACAAGTGGGATCATCAGGCCTTGCTCAGTTACCTTTACAAAAGCTCTGTGGCATTGGCTAAGCTGCCCTTAGTTAAGCTGCCCTTAGTTAGTTATATGCAATAATTTGATCACCCTAAAAATGTGATTAACCAGTTTATGTTAATTACACCCTCTATAGGAGACAAACTCAAATATGACATATTTCTGCTAATTTATGTCCATGATTTATGCTGTTTGCTAGAAAAATAAATCTAAGGAATCAAAATTGTACCATAACTTTTGCACAGGCCACATTATAAAGCTAACAACAATAACAACAACAACAACAACAACAACAACAACAACAACAACAATAATAATAATAATAATAATGTAAATTGATAAACAGTAACTGTGCTGTAAATTGTGCAGCAGTGTGTTCTCTGTGAAGGATGTGAACTTATTTTTTATTTATCTGGCGCCCCCCAAACATTTTGCATGTGAGTGTAAGTTCTTACGTTTGCTTATGACCCGGTTCAGAATCATCTGCAGCTTTGGCACATCAATCTCCATGTCCTGCATACCAAGACGGAGACAGAGCCACGTTAATGTCATGATAAACCTGAGAGAAACTGAGGGGCATCATGATGATACGTTCTTCTGCCTTCTCACCTTCCCAGCAAGCTTGGTAAAAAGGGCCTTGAAGCCTTCATCAATCTCACTCTCGGGTAGCACATCCTGCAGGAGTGAACAAATACGGAGCACTTTTGAGCATCGCGGCCATTTGCATTCTGGACTCTCTTTGTGTTTAGCAAGCATGAAAAAAGACCTTTGCGGAGTGTCGGGCACATACCTCCTCCGGCAGGTCAGCAGCAAGCTCATCGTCTAGTTCCCTTCATAACAAAGACAGTGGGGGTTAATTGTCAGGTTTATTTGCCCCTTTTCCTCAGCGAGTGCAATTTCCTGTCTGCCTCTGATCATGATTTAACCACACTACATATAAACAACATCTACAAAAACATAATATAGGTCATTTTACCAGTGTGGTGGCACATGGTCTCCTTTAAAGCCGTGAAAGCGAGCTCAAAACAGGAATACAATGTCACAGCAGGTAATTTACAGCTATACACTCATCGTCAAAAGAACAGTTGCACAAATAGTTGCACCCAGAAGGAACCAACTGACAGGAATGAAACTTGGAGGGTAGGTACGACCTCGTAAGACAAGCGAATGATTCACGTTTCACGCTCAACCACACATGTGACCTAAACAAGGATGGGCCTTATCGCTGTACCTGACTGACCCACAGCCACGACTGCGGACATTCAGTGAGCAGTCATGTCCTCCACGAGTCATCCTGTTAGTGCCAGCACCATTGGCAGACGGCTGCACGACGCAGGACTACATACACACAGACTTGTGACGACTGCCCCTAACACCATGTTAACGTCACCAAAGACTGCAATGGGCTCGTGCCAGACTGTCATGGAGTGACTCAGAATAGCAGCAAGTCATTTTCAGTAACGAGTCCCGCTTCGGTCTTGGTGGAGATGACCAACAAATCTGTGTGTGGAGGCTCCGTGGTCAGCGCCAAGACGAGTGCCAAGTTTGTTGTCACGCCTCACACGTCCAGAAGGTCTGGTGTCACTCCAGCTCAAGCTGCATGGGATGGATTATCGCAGGACATCATTAGGAACCTCTACAACTCCATGCCCTCACTTCCTTCTGGGTGCAACTATTCTTTTGATGATGAGTGTATATAATGTGTATTATATGAGTTGCTTCAGGATTCTGCCTTTTTTTCTTGTGTTCTTTGTGCTAAGGAATCAGTACGGTTCTCCATTTGTCCAAATTTGGGTTCCTCTCACAATACAAAATAATTGATTGCAATATTTGTAATTTACAATGTGACTTTAAAACTGCAATGGTGGTGGACTATATTATAGAAAAGCTCAGGAATTTGTCAGCTGTTGCACAGTCACTGGTTTACACAACGTCCCTGATCGTGTTCAATATAAACCCTACATTTTGCACTTCAATCACCGATTACCAACCATCACCACCACAATGGTAGAATGAACCACTGAATGTAGAGCAGTGTTCCCTGAACGCCAGTCCCCAAGTCCTTCTTCATTGTACATTGTCTTATGTGTCTTGATATAGCCCAATCATGAGTGGACACTTAACCAATAACATGGCCTGAAAGTGCTGGACCGAAAGCACAAAGCTATGCTGGGCAAGGGGGTCCAGGACTGAATTTGTGAAACACTGATGGGTTGCCTGACGCCTTTTATTATCACCATACTGCTCTAACTGTTGAACAAAACAAATGACTGAAAGTACTCACTGAGAGTCAGCAGCTTTTTCAGAGAAGACCCTCAGCACAAAATCACCTTCTTTCTGGGGCTCGAAGGTGGAGGGGACGATGACGTACTCTCCTGCAGGCAGGCAGAAGCGTGAGCTCACCTCCCGCAGGTTGATGAAGAGCTCAGAGCGAGCGCTGGACATGTTTTTGAGGAAGAAGTCACGCTTCAGATGCACGCCCAGCCTGCCCAGATACTGCCGCGGACACAGAGAGATCGCTTTGAGAAACGGTTGCGTGGGAATGACTCCCCTCATGTACGCTGTGTGCAGTAGCATGCTTCACATATAAGCTCAAACCTGAGAACCAAGCAGCAACAGGGCAGCCACTGACCTGACAGGCAGCATTATAAACAATTCACCCTATATCAGACTGCATTCCTGTAATGACACACACAGATGGATGCCCATCCCATACCTCTTTGGGAACCTGGAAAAAATTCAAAGATGGAAATTAGGAGGAGAGAACAACACCAGTATATATATGGTATTTGGCAGACGCTGTCATCCAGAGCAACAATGTGATCATTGCTTACACAGGTAGCCAAAGGTAGCATTAGGAGTCTTCCCCAAGGACCCTTACTGGTAAAGCATAAGGTACTAGCCCAGGTAGAGGACTGAACCCCAGTCTACAGCATGGGAGGAGGAGGCATACTCACTAGGCTATACCAACCACTATTACTCCACCAGTCCCTATATTATCCCTAAAAGGGAACCGATATACTTTGCTGGTTTACTCTCTTTCCTGTAGCGTGTTATGTAGCTTTTGGTGCATGTAAATGTTCTGCAGAGTTAGAAAGCCCAAACTTCACACCAAAGGGAGAAACTCTCTCTCACAGAAACCACTTATCTCACTTGCCTGAAAGTCCTCTTTAAAATGTTCAGCCCTTTTCCCTGCTACAAGATGACATCATCTCCTAACACAGTTCTTATTGCCTGCCTACCACTTGGCATGCCCTCAAGCTTGGCCTCACATGATGCACAGAGAGCTCAAACAGTACAAACGTATCATTCTGAGTCCTGTTCCAGTCTAGCCAGACAGAACCGAGGCTATTGTAAGAATAGCCACAGTTGGCAGAACTTGTAGCAGGATGCCACTCTGGCGGGTGAATAAACAGAATGACCAATCACAGCACACTAGACTCACAAGGCGGCGGGGCTTAAGACACAGGCGCTCTAACAGAGTTTATGTGCATGTAGACCCTAAAATGCAATTATGAACATTGAAAATTGTCACAATAGGTCCCCTTGAACAAACATACAAAACAGCACTTCAACCTCCCATCATTTGTAGTTGGTATGTGTAGAATGGGGTGTATAAAGTTCTCTGCTCTAACACACCTGACAGAACTGCTACTACACCACTAAACCAGTACTGTTATCAGATGAACCAGTGTTGGGCAGCCCTCAGTAGACTCACTATAATAAGCGTCTCTCTCTTAGCAATTCTGCACAATAGCACCTCAGTTAAGGAAATGCCCTACATTGCCCCCATGCCGTCTTACAAAAGCCTAATTAGCTATTTACCTCATAAATGGCAAATCCAATCGTTTCCATGTCTTTGCCCTCCTTGCGTAGCCGCCGCCGATCCTTCTGCATTAGTGCCACCAGGAAACTGCAGCCATTTTGGCTCTCAGTATCTGGGTCGTTAAGCATGATTTTATACTGGGGATTGATCCAAAAGGTTGCTGTATGCGTAATGAAATATGAAATAAGAGGATAAGAAATATGAAAGGCTTTCATACTGGAAATATTAAAAAGGCTGAAAGCATCTCTCTTCTCGAATCGCTCTCATATAAACCATAAAAAATGAATCAGCATGAATATATCTAAACAATGAGTAACTCCAGTACCTGGGTAGTTCCTGCAGCCCCCAGCTGTGCTGCCTCTCCTCCACTCTCCAGTGTACAGGGATGAATTCCACTTCTTCAGCTCAGTGCTCTGCAGCGCATCTGCCGTCAAATTACAAATCTCTAGTCTGCTGAACTCCTTCATGAAATCACTGAAGGACATCCTGTTTGGAGTTTGTTGGAGAAGAGCGGAGAAAGAGAATATAAGTGTTGACAGATAATACTAAAGTATCTTTGCATTAATTGTGATGGCCCAATTAATCAATGGCACTGCACCAGAACTCTCCATCTTCACAGCAGTTGTACAGACGGGATTTAATGGTAGGGTCGATCCCACTCCATTCCTTTGAGCTGAATTGGGACAAAACAGAGTTAACAGTTAAAAACCCATGACAGACGGGTAGTTGGGTTGTAGTTACCCAAAGTAAAATATTACTCCAGTAACAGTAGAAGCTCCTTCCTTTAGACCTTTTAGGTGAAGAGACTCTAGTATCTCTCTCAGTCCACCAGTCTTTAATAGAAGGTCATTAATTAGTCTGACATGATCGGTCTATTCAAATAATCATAAGCATAAAACACTGATGGAGAACAGTTTCCATTAGCTAGAACCAAGCTCTGTCCAACAGCTCAAAAGCAGTTTAATGGATTCCCTGCTTTAACACCCCCCCCTGCAACTCTGAAAGGGCTTGTTAATGAGCTAATAAGGTGAATCAGGTGTGTTGGGAGCAGGAAAAGCTCTAAAATGTGCAGGGCAGGGTGCCTCCAGGACCAGGATTAATTTAAATTGTCCTTAAATATGTCTTCCCTCATCCTCTGTCCTTACTTGTCACTCCAGGCTCCAGTCCATTCCACCTCTCCCCAGGGGTTTCGTATGCGAATCAGCTTTGTGAGGTTTCCCCTGAACAACACCTAACCAACAGAGGGTTCCAGGTTACTAGTAATTTAGTAAATTTTAGTAAACTATCGCTGATCATGCCAAAGTTCCTTTTCTTACCTCTTCCACTCCTGTAACGGAATAAGCATGTCCTTTCACCAGCTTCTTAAAGGTGACAGCCTCCATGTCAAAGAAGCTTGTGATCTAACAGTGAAGAAAACGTCTTGTATAAATACACTCATCATCAAAAGAACAGTTGCACAAATAGTTGCACCCAGAAGGAATCAACTGACAGGAATGAAACATGGTGGGTAGGTGTAACATGGGAGACATGCGGTTGATTCAAGTTTCACACTTGGTCGCACATGTGACGTAAGCAAGGACGAGCCTTATCGCTATACCTGACTGACCCAACAGGCACGATTGCAGAGATTCAGTGAGCAGTGATGCCCTCCATGAGTCACCCTGTTAGTGCCAGCACCATTGACAGATGGCTGCATGATGCAAGACTACATGCACGCAGACCTTTATGACGACTGCCCTTAACACCATGTCAATGTCACCAAAGACAGCAATGGTGTCATGCCAGACTGTCATGGAGTGATTCAGAATGGCAGCGGGTCATCTTCAGTGACAAGTCCCACTTTTGCCTTGGTGGAGACGACCAACGAAGCTGTGTGTGGAGTCATAGTGGTCAGCACCAAGATGAACGTTTTTTTTGTCACACGTCACACCTCCAGAAGGCCTGGTGTCACTCCACCTCCACCCCTCCCGCACAATCTGCAGAAGCTGGTGTAAGAATATTCAAGCTGCATGGGATGGATTATCATTTAGTGTTCCTAATGAACTTTATCTTCCTTCCCAATAGCACTGCAATCTGACACTTCCTTCTGGGTGCAGCTACTGTGATGATGAGTTGTAATTTAACGTCATTACAGGTGATTACTAATGCACCAGCTCACAGAGGATATGAACTTGTGTGAACTCACATCTATAGAGCAGCCCATTAGAGATCCTCTTTCTACAGCTCTTCTGATGATGCTGTAGAGGTCTGGTGGAGCTTTCTTGAGCTCGTACATTTCTGTAACCCCACCGGTGAAATCCTCAAACCCTTCAGAGGTGCAGCCTCCAGAGAGTGCCTCATAACAACCGTTTAACCTGCCGAACAAACACACACAAACACACTTTCAACTTACAAAACCAGAGGATCTGATCTCGGGTTCAATACTCTCTGTATTGGGTGAGCTGCAGTGATGCTAGGTCTCTTACTTTGCATATGCCTTCTCTGCCAAGGCACTCCAGAACTCTGTCCCTTCAGCTGAGTGAACAAACAGGAGTTTTCCATCTCTCACTGGCAGCCGGTCATCGATCACCACATCCACCCAGTCCCCAAACTGCCAAAACTACAAAAATAAAGGACATTAAACGGATAGTTAAGGATGGCACAATGTACATATACCTTCCAATCCTGATACTCATAAGTGTTGACTGATAGCTATACCGATCCAATATTTTGGAGACATTGGTCACATATGTGCTTAGTTGAACCGCTAAGCTTATAGCACTTGTGTTAAGGTTAGGCTACTTGTGCCTGCTGTTGGTATTATGTGACCCATCATATGTACCATACAGTTTGGGTCTGTATAGAACAGTGGTTCCCAACCATGGCTCTGTCCGCCTGCCACCCCACATCCCCGGTCCAACTAATCAGCTAGTTAACAAGCCCTTGTTGAGCTGAAGTGGTGTCATGCTGTGTTCATAACAACCAGGAAATCAACTTTTGGCAAACAAACAAGCCCCCAAATTGTACTAACATTCATTTGACTGCTGATTGCATACAGAATGCTCTATAAAGTGTTTATATGTGAATTCACATGTGGTTTGATTTAGATTTATTTTGTTTTAAACGTTAATACATAAAGTGATAAATTAATAAAGTGCCCAAAATTACATGATAGCATGCAGTTTGCTAAAATGACCTTGCACAGTCCGACTTAGACTTCAATTTATCCCAGTAACCCCATTTATTTGAAGAGGCACAATAGAATATAATATACAAATAGAATCTCCATAGCTGGCTTAAAGACGGTTTAAACGTACAGGGCAGAACAGGTTAGAAACCTATAGATAACAACAACTAAATATGATAGAACGGAACAATTTCTGTTTGTCGTTTCTAGAATATTCATAATATGCTCACCCAGTCAGTGCAGAAACATAATTTTTATGGCGCACTCCGTCCAGTTACTGACCTCTAAGTAGGTCTCAGAGAGAGTCTCTTGGTCTTGAATTCGCTGCACTGGCAGCTGGCAATTTTCCCAGTGTCAGTCTGCAGTAGTATTAGTGCACGCTACAGCTCAGGGTGTGTGGGCTATAAAATTCCAAATGTATTGCTGGTAGCTGTGTGTGGCTGTGTGAGCATGCAGTTAAAGAAGTAGATACATCACTAGCCATTTGACATTACTTCCCAACATGCTAACCGTCAAATTCTGGGAAATCTATGACGTTTTCCCTGCCTAAACACAATTACACCCAATGATCCCTGCACTGCTGGCCCTGCTCCAAGTCTCGGTGCATGACCCGTGCTGTGAATTCTATCCGAATGACTGAGTCTAAATGGGCTAAACGGGCTTGCAAAGTGGACATGTGAATGCGATTGGAATTTGGCAGCAGGAACCTGGCCCTGCCTTGCCTGGGTGGTTTGAGGGAGGCAGGCTATCTGTCCCCCTATAAATATTTCCTGTAAATATAGCTAGCACACTGGAGCGGGAGGGTTGCATAGCAGTATACGTTTTCCTGCTGAGCTGTAGGGAATGGTAGGGAAGGGTAAAAGATTAGCTACCATGTTGCATAACGGTGAAACGTAGAGTTTAACACCTCACACAAAGCCATGACTTTATCAAGTATTACATATCATATCTCATCATACTTACTGTTTAAGATCTTGTGGATATTTGATATGACCAAGATAAGTGGAGTACCTGAAAATGAAAGATTCCAGTATATTGGTGGTGGAAGCTCTGGCCATGAGGAACCACACGATGCAGCAAAGGCTCGTTCAGGGTAAGGCACGCAATAGCTGCCAGTAGCCAACAGTCCCCTGATTGAGGAAGCAAATATCCAGGAACATATGAGGATGAAGAAGAACCAAAAATTCTCCAAAAGATTCTCCAAAATTCCAAAACCTAGCAGTTATTACAATTCTGCTAATTGCAATCAAAAGAAATGTGGCTGAGCTTTCAATTCCTATTACATCTATATTTGCTGTAGAGCAGATTGGCCGTACCTAGAGCTCCTTGGCAGATGTCTGTGCGAGTGGCTCCATCTACGATAAAGTGTGGGTCAGAACAGAACTCCTGGAGTGCACAGAGAAGACCTATGGGTCAGATAGGGCACAGACGTGACTCGGACGTCTCTGCTGCTTGACCCTTAACTTTAGGATCTTGCATGTGACCATTAAGCTGTGCCAAAAAGCCAACAGTATTAAACAGCATTTTGACTGATTGTGCTGGATACAGCCGACTGAGTGAGCCACAGTCCAACACATGAAGTTCTCACCGTGGGCCTCATCCAGCGGACTCCTTTGGTTTTAGCCGAGCCTGGTCCCAGCTCCTTGAATCCTAGTGAGGTGGGACGGGCTGGGAAGGTCTCATCCTCAAATAAACGTCCACTCTGAAGGCTGCTGGCACGCAGAGACTCGAAGTTCTGACCCAGGAACTTCAGAGCCTTGTGGTTCTGACCGATACCTTCGCTGCGATCCCACTCACTCCTCAGTCGAGCAGCCACTCCTGTGGCACAAATGGGCTCCATACTCCAACACTTTTTACTTGAAGTGGTACAAACAGCACTGAAACAATGAATGAAACGATTGTAATTGCATTTTAAAACACATAATCCTTACAAAGTAATAAGTTACAGGGGTTGGACAATGAAACTGAAACACCTGGTTTTAGACCACAATCATTTATTAGTATGGTGTAGGGCCTCCTCCTCCTTTTGCGGCCAATACAGCGTCAGTTCGTCTTGGGAATGACATATACAAGTCCTGCACAGTGGTCAGAGGGATTTTAAGCCATTCTTCTTGCAGGATAGTGGCCAGGTCACTACGTGATGCTGGTGGAGGAAAACGTCCTTCTTGGTGGTATGCTGACATTACCCTGGATACCGTGGCTCTTGATACATCACAAAGACTTGCTGTCTTGGTCACAGATGCGCCAGCAAGACGTGCACCAACAATTTGTCCTCTTTAGAACTCTGGTATGTCACCCATAATGTTGTGTGCATTGCAATATTTTGAGCAAAACTGTAAATCTGTGCTCTTACCTGCTAATTGAACCTTCACACTCTGCTCTTACTGGTGCAATGTGCAATTAATGAAGATTGGCCACCAGGCTGGTCCAATTTAGCCATGAAACCTCCCACACTAAAATGAGTTTCAGTTTCATTGTCCAACCCCTGTAATAAATGGCTTATAATGTAATTAGATTTATACACCAGGAATATGAGATATAATGTGAGACAGAAGGACATTCAATAAATTTAGGCTAGAATTTGCACAGTTACAGAGGCAATAGCTAGGCATCTACCACCCACATATTTACGTGATGATATAAACTTATCATCAAAAGAATAGCTGCATCCAGAAGGAAGTGTGGGAATACAGTGCTATTGGGAAGGAAGATAAAGGTTACCAGGAACAATAAATGATGATATATTTAGACTGATATGGACAATATTTATTGAGCTACACATACAGAAGTAGTGTCTCTCAGTATGGCGTGGGGCCATTATGTTTGCTAATGCAACACGCCAGACGTCTCGGCATGGAGTTGTAGAGGTTCTTAATGGTGTCCTGTGATAATCCATCCCATGCAGCTTGAATATCCTCACACAGTTCCTGCAGATTGTGCAGTAGGGGTGGAGGAGGAGTGACACTAGGCCTTCTGGACGTGTGACATGTGACAACAAACTGTTCATCTTGGTGCTGACCAGGGTGCCTCCTCACACGGATTCGTTGGTCGTCTCCACCAAGACAAAAGTGGGACTCGTCAATGAAGATGACCTGCTGCCATTCTGAGTCACTTGCATGTCTCATGATTTCAAACCTACCCACCAAGTTTGATTTCTGGGGGTTGATTCCTTCTGGGTGAAACTATTTGTGCAACTGTTGTTTTGAACATGAGTGTATAATCCATACTTATAAGAACAGTGGTGCCTGAAACAGTCTACTAGACATATTGTTATCAAGTGGTATCAGCCAGATCTCAACAGAAAATGCTGGACTGGTATCAGTGATCAAAAAGATTGAATCCAATCTAGTCATGTAATACATTTAGCATGAACCATTATACACATACTGCATCATGTCATTGGCTATTTCCACTTTTTACAAACCTCTGTTTTTTTTAAAACGTTGAGACAGTATGCAAATAAAAACAGAAAGCAGTGAATAGTAAATCTACTAATCTGCCCTTAAACAAAAAAAATGACTAATTTGACCAATTTCACCGATTTTCACTGAAAATGTCTTCAATAGATGATCCAATCATGCTTTGAGGCATAGTCTTTTATGAGCAAGGATGGTTCGAAGCTCATCATAGACTTTGTCAGCAATAAAACACTTCAAGAAATGTTACTCAACACAGGACTGCAATAAGTTTACTCTCTGTAGTGCATAAAATCATATCATAATATCAGAGAATCTTTGTGCATAATCAGCAAGACAAAACCCACCAATGAATGCCCATGCCATTGACCCTGACCAAAGAAGAAAAGAGCCAGGCAGACTGATACCAGTGTAAAGTTAAAAAAGCCAGGATGTGTCATGGTATAGTGGTGTAATATTGGTAACCTGGCACATCTGCAAAGGCACTACAAAATATGACATACGATGAAAATATGCCCCTCCATATTTGTTCATTTTAATTTTTCTTATTATTAAAACAAGGCAGCCATACTTTATATGGTGTGGAAATGAAATGCTCCGAAATAACTTTCATTTTCTGTGAAGTTACCATTTTGAAGTTGTATGCTTTTCTTTGCACAGCGATCATATACACATTTTGAAGCAACACATGCTGCCTTGCAAGTTATGGACGCTGGTGCTTAAAATCACAATGCCAGGCCAGGCCACAATGCCACTTTATTGGAACATGTTTTTGGCATCAAATTTGGAATTAGCTTACATAATATACAAATTTAACAATAAAATATAAATAAAAACAATAAAAAAGCCCAATTTCATAGTGTAAAACATCAAATGTCATGTTTTTGTAATTTTGTTAATATCATACAGTTCAAACAGAATGTACTAATCACTGCTTCCTGCTGTTATTGCCAACTTTTGTACAATCATTCTCGTAAAGAATGTTAGGCCACATGCAAATTATACAAAGAATACAAAGAAATTATACAAAGACAAGATGATGAAGAGTAAAACGAACTCGTCCAGATGAAGCACGCCACTGTGCATGTTTAAGAACGCAGGGAACCACTGGAAGTTAACAGTGGTGCGTGGCATCTGTGCAGAAGTTATTTTTATAAATTATTAGGTAATATTAGACGCCAGCCCAGTTGATATTTATATCAGGGGAGATGTGAGCTCTTGGTTACTGCAATGCTTTATTTAAAATCAGCTCATTTTAGTCTTTTTCAAAGAAGAAATATCAGATCAGAATTGGTGTCAGCCAAGGTTTAAATGCTGGTATTGGAAAAGGCCACCTACAATTCCAATATCAATTCACTGGACACATCAGAAAATGACGGAGGTCCAGAGAGGCCATGTGGTAGTTATAATTTTCTGGACTGTTATCTTGAGATCATGACGGAGTTGTCTTGTGATCTCAAGGTAGCAAAACAAAGTTGCCCATATAGAAAAAAAATATGTTGCTGTGTATTTGTGTACATTGGAATACATTGCAGTCTGTGACGAATTATGTTCCTAACAGTGAAATGTTTTTCAGAATACACTGCCATGATAACCAAATATACTTAAAAACACATTCATTTTGAAATGTCTAGAGAAATACTACACAATGAAATGTATCACACAAAAATAACATAACATATAATTAATAACATATATTAATGTATTAATCAAATACGTTTAAAAATGTAAGTGTATGAAAACAGCCAAACTGTATGTTTAACATACTTTTCTGGAAAAAGTTTTCCACTATCTTAATTTTAAGTCTTAATGAGGTTAGGAATTGATACACTGTGAAAATGCAGGTAGATAATTTCATATCTTTTTTTTTTTTTTTAAATAAACTTATCATCAAAAGAATAGCTTCACCCAGAAGGAAGTGTGGGATTGCAAAGCTATTGGGAAGGAAGATAAAGGTTACCAGGAACAATAAATTACGATAAATTTAGACCGACATGGGCAATATCAGTGACACCAGGTCTTCTGGACGTGTGATGCGAAACAACAAACTGTTCATCTTGGTGCTGACCACGGTGCCTCCACACACAGATTCATTTGTCGTCTCAACCAAGACAAAAGCGGGACTCATCACTGAACATGACCCGCTGCCATTCTGAGTCACTCCATGACAGTCTGGCACGACACCATTGCAGTCTATGCTGATGGTGACATGGTGTTAAGGGCAGTCGTCATAACTGTCTGCGTGCAGTCATCTGCCAGTGGTGCTGGCACTAACAGGATGACACATGTAGGTCATCACTGCTTGCTGAATGTCCACAATCATGGCTTTTGGGTCAGTCAGGTACAGCGATAAGGCCCGTCCGAGCGTGAAACATAAATCATTCACATGTCTCATGAGGCCAAACCTACCCACCAAGTTTCATTCCTGTGGGTTGATTCCTTTTGGGTGCAGCTACTTGTGCAACTGTTGTTTTGATGATGGGTGTATATTGTGTGAGCACTGTCGTAGCCATATACATAGAACGGTTAATGCGAAGTACAATACAAAACCCAGCAAAACGTTCAGTACTGTTTATTCAGTTCTTGTGTATTTAGTTATCTGTAATCTTTAGTAAAGACTAAAAATAGATTTGTTAAATACATTTAAAATGCCTTTAAAAACATATTTAATCAATGCATTTTGGCCATTTTCATATATTGCAATAAAACAACTTTTTTTGTCTCTCTCGAGAAAACTACTTTTTAAATAGTTGTGATCGTAAGATAACAGTCCAGAAAACGATACCTACCTCATGGTCTGGTAGAAAACCATCCCCCACTGACTAAAGACTACAGACTATATAGGAGAAAGATATTAATACGTGGAAATACGTTTACCGGATCTGGTTCTGGTTCTGGGGCTGATATTCCCTCTTGTCCTGAAAGCACCAGTCGAAGGTGAAACAGTCGCCAGTCTTTTCTATGTAAGTCTTTTAGCCTGTTCCTGAATTAGTGCTCATTGCGGTCCCACTGGCAAAACAGCACGTGCGGCGCGAGCTCTCCGTCACTGTGTGCCCTGCACGAGCCAAAAGCTTCACCTACAGCACTCATCAGCTCACACAGCTCTTCACTGTGAAGGCAAGTAAATGTCGGTTTGAGCTGTAAACGCCAACTATTTCTTCCAGATCTCACACCATGGTTTCCCTGAGCCTTTAAAACAGCACGACGTTCTGGGCAGCTGCTGTAACGCTGTTTCCCACGGAGCAGGGCCGCAGAGCCGCAGGGCGCGCGCCCCAATACAAACCTTGTGCTTTTGCCTCCATCTGGTGGCGGATGGGTGTCAGTCCAGGACAGCAGAAAAAAACAGATCTACAACTCGGTTAAATTTAACTTTATTCAATTCAATTCAACTTTATTCCAACACAGGGTTGTACAGTATAACGAAACACAATCAGGCTACTTCTCCAGTGTAGTATTTATACAACTCACTGGAAGACTGAGTGAGGTTATTACACAACTTAGTGTATTTGTACACGTAGGAAACTCATCATCAAAAAAAAAAAAAACAGCTGCACCCAGAAGGAAGTGTGGGATTGCAGTGCTATTGGGAAGGAAGATAAAGGTTACCAGGAACAATACATGATGATAAATTTAGACTGATATGGGCAATATTTATTGAGCTACACATACAGAAGTAGTGTCTCTCAGTATGGCGCCAGGAGGCCATGTAAAATAATTTTCCCTAAAATTCTTCATATGTTTAGACATCCTTTGTCTCATGGTGCCTTGGTCCAATCTGAAATCCTGGGCAAACAAACCAGACCCTCACAGAAAGCTAAAAGGGTTTGGTGTTTATTCACAAAAGGACAATCCAGAAGAGCAGTCAGACAACCATGCCAGGTCAAAACTTTGATAACAACAAGGAAAAACAATCTAACCAGTTGGGGCCTGGCTTTTGCTCATGGCCATGCTACTCTGAGAACAGCTAATCTTGTCTGATCTTGGAAGCTAAGCAGGGTTGGGCCTGGATAGTATCTGAATAGGAGACAGCCGTAGGAATACCAGGTGCTGTGAGCTTTTAGCTGAACTTGTATTTTGACAGCCATCTCAGAAGCTAAACAGGGTCGGGTCTGGATACTACTTGGATGGGAGACTGCCTGGGAATACTAAGTGTTGTAAGCTTCTTAGCCGAACTTGTATTTTGACAGCCATCTTGGAAGCTAAGCAGGGTTGGGCCTGGTTAGTACTGGGATGGGAGACCACCTGGGAATACCAGGTGCTGTAAGCTTTTTAGTCAAGGGTCGGGCCTGGATAGTACTTGCATGGTAAACCGCCTGGGAATACCAGGAGCTGTAAGCTTTTTAGCCGGACTTGTATACTGACAGCTATAATAAATGGCATGAAAAACACATAAATTTAATGTACAATAGACGTAGAAAGTAGGTAGAAAACAACAAGAAAAACAATCTAACTGCTTGGGGCCTGGCTTTTGCCTATGGCCATGCCACTCTGAGAACAGCTGATCTCGTCTGATTTCAGAAACTAGGCAGGGTCAGGCCTGAATAGTACTTACTAGCTGAACTTGTGTTTTGACAGCCATCTTGGAAGCTAAGCATGGGAGCTGACGACTGACAAACAAAGGAATTACATCCGTTTATTATACAGAGGTGGGTTTTTCCCAATTTACCTTTCCTCATCCCATCAGAATTCATCTTTTCTTACACTCTTGAAGTTTAAGTTTAATTGGCAACTGATATGAATCACCTACTAGGAGGTTTTGCAGGTTTGCAAGATATCCAGTGGTGGCCAGTGGTGGCCAAAGGCTCCTTCGTTTCTTCTCCTTTTTATCTATTCTGGGAACCAAAAGAAAAACTTTAATGGATCATTGCTTTGCATATTGTCACGGTTCAAAGGAAAACAAATATCTCCAAAAGTGTAGGGCTAAACTGGTGGTCATATGGAACTGTGTTAACAGTGTGAGATCACATGTGTGATGAAATTAATGAATTCATGAATTTATTTCTCATAAAACAGACTGTATGGACTGGAGAGTGAACTGATTAAAAACGTTTTTTTAAGACAGAAATAAACATCAGTTTAAATCTCATTAAAATGAGACAGAGCGACACAAGCTGCGTTCCAAAGCCCAGGTGAGTGAAAGTGAAAGACTCTTCGTAAACAGCCTAGAAATGCAGGCTATATTTGGGGTGAAAATCTGAAGGGACTGTGTGAGAATATTCAAGCTGCATGGGATGAATTATCGCAGGACACCGTCTGGCGATGCAGAGACGTCTGGCATGTTGCATTAGCAAACATAGGCAGCCCGACACCATACTGAGAGACACTACTTCTGTATATGTAGCTCAATAAATATTGCCCATATCGATCTGAATTTATCATAATTTATTGTTCTTGGTAATCTTTATCTTCCTTCCCAATAGCACTGCAATCCCACACTTCCTTCTGGGTGCAGCTATTCTTTTGATGATGAGTGTAAATACAAACATATCAGAGATAAATACTTCAGTTAGTTCAGTATTGAGAGCCCTGAGTTCAGTGAACTTCCAGAATTAGAGACATTCAGGATTTTATTAGGAGAGGGCAGGAATCCTGCTCTGGCTGGCAGGTATGTAGAGGAGTGCCACAGCCTGAGAGAGAGAGTGGGTCAGCACAGTGAGGGCAGCACCATCAGTTAAAAATATATAATATTTAATGTATATAATGCTTGTAATATATGTAAAACTGAATGTTTCAAACATCATTGTGGACCGTATTTAAATGAACTGTGTGTGTACGTAATGGTTTAGCAAATTGCTAAATAGACTGATGTATGCTAAATGCTTTGGCAACATGCCAGTAAGGCTTCTTGAACTGAGTAACAGAATGGAATCAGTCTTCCATTATGACATCACAGTTAACATCATTCGGAATTCTCAGAGGATCAACTCTTGGTGATAAGAAGACGCAGCAGAGTTTCTTCAGCAGACCGCTGGCTGCCACCATTGTTGCCTCCTCTCCTCTTCANAGCGGTAGTAAACAGTAGTAACAAGATGGAGTGTATAGATTACCTGCGAAGGTTTATTCTGTTATTACAGACGTTTGTTTTAATCCAAAGAGCAAGTACAGATCAACTACTGGTGATAAGAAGGCCGTCGCCATTGTTGCTTTCTCTTTTCTTCATCAACGGACACACCCACAGATGTCGTTTGATGGTTTGTCCTGAAGAACCTACTATTCTCTGGTTCCAGCTATTAACAAAGCTTTTTGAGTTCCGAATTTATTTGTTTATGGTGGAAATGCATGAAACGGTTCAGAACCCTGAAACAGTGATGATATCGACTTGGTGAGTACAAACGTTTTTCCTTTTTTTTTTTTGCATGTCCAGGAAGTTTCTCTTCATTGTCTGTAAATTGTACATTACAGTGACTAATCGTAGGTACCATGTTAACGCTATTAGCTTGCTAAACTGACACTAGGGTTGCAGCGGTAACCGGTTTCACGGTAGACCACGGTATTAAAATGCACGGTTTTTGCTTATGCTTGTTACTGGTACTAAATGAAAAAAGCAAGCCAGCTGAGAATTTCACCCGCGCATGCGCTGCTCCGCTCCGCCTCGACCGCCTCTTGGCCACTGGCGCCACGCTCAAGCACACAGCGGCGATAATGGCAGAGAGAAGTGCGACAGATTTAACCAGTCTCCATCACCCTAAAAAAATCTAAACTACAGTCCGCAGTGTGGCACTACTTCGGATACCCGCAAAACGGACGTGAGCATAGGAATCCCATTTGCAAACAATGTGGGCGTAAAGTGGCAGCTAAAGGAGGGAATACCTCAAACTTGTTCTCCCATCTACGAGAACACCATCCCTCTGTGCAGATCAAAGTATGTGTCTCCCTAACAAAAATGCGTGAAGCATCGAGTATAAAACCTGTCTCTGTTCCCTCATGCTCAATCCACGCGGTACGCACCAGCAAAAGTACTGAGTCATCTGAACGTATAGGCACGCCGGTACTGGAAATCTTGTGCGTGTGACCGTGAAGCGCGTGCCGTGCTGGACGCGCGTGTCCGTGTTAAGGCCCTTTCACACCGATTTGGATTTTTTCCGGACTCAGTGTGAAAGACGCCATTCATATAGGTGCGCTCATTTTCAAAATTTGACGTGCCTATTTTTCTTCCGTTAAAATCAGGCTCGGTGTGAAAGCCTTAAAAGAGAAATCTATGTTATGAGGATCATGTCAGAAATCATCCCCTCTGTCTGCAGTATCTGGTTGTTTCCCACTAACTTAGCAGTAAAACGGATGCTTACAACAGTAGGTGATCAGACACTGACCCAGGCTCAGTTTCTCAGATATTATTTTTTTTATGATAATACATAATTGTACCTAAACAGGAGGTGTATAGCTTTTTTTTTTTTTTGTTTGTTTTGTTTTTGAGACATTTTATACATGTCTGTCATTAAAAATGGTTCCAAGTTGGTTCAACTACAATAAATAGTTTGTTAAACAAAAAACCTGTAGTTGTCATTTCTTTACGGGTCAGTGTAACTTATAATAATATATATGAAATACAGTGATGCCGCGGTAACCGTGATCCGCGATAACTGTGATACCGCGATATTTTCTGAGACCGTTATCATACCGTGAAAATCTCACCGTTACCGTTGCAACCCTAACTGACAGTCCGAAAATGAACAGTTTACTGATTTTAAGTACATACGGTTTTACTATGAGTAAATACTTACCCGCTAGCAGTCTAGTGCTCTCTCAGCTCCTGAAGATGCAGCAGAGACACAAGACTTGGCACTTAGCTGCTGCTAGTGTCAGTGAGGCAAAGTGTGAGAGGGCAGCCTGGGGAAGTACGGGGAGGGGTCCGAGCGTGACACAGTGGCTGGCTGTTGGCTGCCTGCATTTGTTATTGTTTCAGATGAGCTATTGTATAAATGTATATTATTGATTGAGATTGGCAGTACTTAATGTAATACATCGGACAGAAGCATATTTCACAGCATATTATTCATATATGAGTCAGTTCTCCGAGAGGGGGCCACTGGGGCGGGCAGCGCTTGTATGAGGGTAGTCGTGGCCCTCATTGGCCCCCCTTAATGGCGCCTCTGAAGATGACCCTCAGGTTCAGATAGCATTTTGAGTTTTAGTATCTGCTCACTAAACTACGTGTTTGGGTGGACTGGTCCTTTGTAAGTGTACAGGAATGAAGTTATTGTGGTTTTGACTGCACATG
>CM067487.1:6772701-6822850 GCA_034552555.1 Semaprochilodus insignis | reverse complement strand
ATATATATATATATATATATATACACACACACACATTGTTCCCATTTAAAGCTGGATCATATACCATGTGTTCCACTATACCATTAAAAGTCCACCACCCAAAACTGCTATTTTAAATGCCTATATTTATTTAAAACCAAATTTATGGTATGTATTGGAGAAAGATGTGCAGTTTGCATCAGTGATGTTTATAGGGAATTATTGTTGATCTGTAAATTAGCAAATAATATATTATTGTTAATATTGTAAATCTAAAACTTGGAATTAACATCAATGGTGGTGTTACAATCCCCCTAGGGGTATAGAGGGAGTAACAACATGGACATGTCAAGTGGCATGGAAGGATGGACACCAGCAACCAAATCTGTTTAAGTCAAGGCTTTTTACTTTATGTTCCAGGTGCAATATTACAGAAGGAGAACAAGTTCATAGGAGTAATGTGACAATGACGTAGTGTAACAAAGATTTGGGGTATAGGAGCTCATTCCAGGCAAGGGTGGACAAAGGACAGTGCTAAAGGAAGGAAAACAATAAAACTGCTAACCTGTCTACCAAAGACTAAACCCTACCCAAAATACCCCTACCCGCCCCTTACCTAGCTACTGTGTTGCAATATAGGCATGCCCCAAACTGCCTGTCCACACATTGCTGGGGAGGACATGGTAGAGAGTGTTAGCATAGGAGAAGACAAGAGAAACAGCGAGGAAAGATAACAAAGTGAGACAGAGCAGATGCTAGTTACATCTCTAAAAACACGCAAAGTAACTAAACTGTCCACAGTCACAGTCTCAAACACACAAAACACTCTTCTCTTAGGTTTGCTCAAGACCTTTTATGCGGCCGCCCCCACTGGTAATCAGCAGTGCTTCCAGATTGGGTGTGTGGAACTGCAGCGCTTCTCCATTAGCCCAACACAGCACCTGTTAAAGGTGCATGCCTCACTGGCACGTAACAGTGGTGTAAGTGTAAGTAGAAGCACTGGGACTGGTACTGCTTCTGGCACTACAGGAACTGGAACTGCATCTGGCACTGGAACTGGTGCTGCTCCAGTAATCCTACTGTTACAAGTACAGCAAGTTTCAAATAACGAACAGAAAAAAGTTAATTTAAAAATGTTTTAAAAAAATGGTTTAAAAGGGTTCCTATGTTCCTGTAGTGCCAGAAGCAGTACCAGATCCTGTAGTCCCAGAAGTAGTACCAGTTTCAGAAGTGCCAGAACACAATACGCTGGTGCCAGATGCATTAGCTGAATCGGTGCACTGATCCCCACATCGCAGAAATTGAGAGAGGCATATTCTGCATAGTGCTCACCATTTCTAAGACATTCCTGCTGATAATGTCTAGTTTACTTTAGCGGGTAGCTGTAGTGTTAGGTGACTAAATAAGTAATATAAGTGCAGAACATCAAGTATCCAGTAGCCGGCTTGAGCTGTATGTGAGCCTGGTGGGTAAAGTTTAATAAAGGAGTTGCATGGTTGCTTCTGCCTTGGCTTGTCATGTCTGTTTTCTCTGCACTTTTAAACACAACATGGTGTCAGAAGATGGTAGTTTTTTATGTTAATATAGACAAAGACTTTTCAAGCAGAACCTTTGCTGCACAGTCAGCGGAATTAGCACGTTACTCTGGCTAATTTAGTTCCGGTCACTGAGAAAGATGGAATGGAAACGTTTTCAGGTGCCCCCACCAGAAAAATTCAATTTCAGCCGACCAGAGGAATGGCCAAAATGATTTGAAAGATTCTGTGTAGCTTCGGCTCTGGAACTACAGCCAGAAGAAAAACAGATTAACACAGTAATCTACACAATGGGTGAATAGGCTGAGGATGTGTTAACTTCACTGCGGCTAACGGCAGAAGAAGCGAGTGAGTACAACCAAGTGAAGGCTAGGTTGGATTCCCATTTTGTAGTGCGCAGAAATGTAATCTTCAAAAAGGCTAAATTTAACCAAAGACAGCAGGAGGTGGGTGAGACAGCCAATGGTTTTATCACAGCGGTGTATTGCCTTGCTGAGCACTACAGTTATGGAGAACTGTATAGCAAAATAATTCGTGATCGACTGGTGGGGCTTCGTGACAAAAAGCTGTCTGAGCAACTACAGATGGACCCAGAGCTAACCTTAGAGAAAGATTTCACCAAAAGAAGAGTTCACCAAAGAAAACTGGTAAAAAAAAAATGCAAGACGTGCTCAGGAACTATTTCAAAAGAGAAAGAGCATGCGCAGAGGTAGATGCTGTGATTGTGCGAAAGAAAACCCACAGGAAACGTACACAACGCGGTGAAAAGGAGCCAAGTCGGAGAATGTCCCAAGCAAAGAAGAATGGTCAGTCACTCCACTTGGCTGTGTTACTGAGTGCAGGGTTTGGCAGTGTATATTCTGCCTGGTATTAATGTTTGGGTTCTTGTTTCTTTTTTTATTTCTTAGAATCTCTCGGTGCAGGTGGTGTCCTGTCGACTGGTCACCCATTGATGGTTTCTTCTCCTTCACCCCTTGTTTGCACCTTGCAGTGTGGAAGTCACTATTGAGGTTTAGTAACGTGTGTGTGTGTGTGTGTGTGTGTGTGTGTGTGTGTGTGGAGTTTTTGGTGTACAGTCTCAGGGTGTGGAACCAACTGCGTGAGAGTTTGTAGTTATTTCTTTTATTAAGATTATAAGGAATTTGTCCTGTGCTTGGATCGACACAGCCAGTATACCTAACTGCTTTTTCTTTTCTTTCTTTTGGTTTTTCTGTATTTTGTTTTGGTAGTATCGGGGAGTCGAGGCCCTGTTGAGGTTGGATATTCTTTTAACTTGTGAATTGAACTCAATCTCACGTCTCCAACTTTCTAAGCGGACCTGTGGGTTTGCATTAAACTTCCTGGGGCGAAATTCCCTAGGTGGCGTAGTCGAATTGTAATTAATACTTGAGTAAGGGCCACAAATGGATGGCCAGATACATTTTCAGTAGACCAGGCATTGCAGTCTTTCTTGCAGTTTGCTGGAGAGCTTTTGAAAGGTATCAGAATTGTGATCTCAATGACTCAGAGCTGACATTTTAAATAACATACATCAGGGACATTTGGGCATTACCAAGTGTAGAGATGGGGCAAAACAGTCAGTTTGGTGGCCTGGCCTTAGCACTCTGCAGAAGCACAACTGCAGAAAATGACTGAGAAGTGTAATCAATGTGGAAGGGAGCAGACAAACTTCAAATAACCATTACAGCCATCTGAGTTCCCTGAGAGACCTTGGTCAAAGGGAGGGGCTGCTCTCTTTCAACTGCATGACATATTTGATCGTAGCTGACCATTTCTCACAATATTTTGAAGTTGGCAAGCTGACGTCCAAAACATCAGAAGCAGTAGTAGGCCACTTCAAGTCCATATTCGCTCAACATGGGATAGCGGACACATGTGAGGACACATGTGAGGACAGATAATGGTCCACAGTTTACATCTGAATGTTTTAAGAAATTTGCTTCTGACTGGAGGTTAAACCATGTCACCTCCAGCATGTTCTTCCCTCAAAGCAATGGTGAAGTAGAGTGAGCAGTTAGAATGGTTGAGGGTCAGTGGAAGAAAAGAAAAGATCCTTACCTTGCTTACCAAGCAACACCCTTAAAGAATGGTCAGTCTCACAGTGCTCCTGAAGGGCAGAACAATTCACACAAAAGTTGAACTTTCAGAAACAGAGAGAGAGGGAACAAATCAGTAAACAAATGCAGAGACTGAATTTCAAGATGCCATCCAGCTCATTTATTTCTAGGTGAGCATGTGTGGGTGAAGGATACCAAGGAGAAGGCAACAGTTGTAAGTCAGGCAAACGCCCCAAGATCCTATTATGTGGAAACACCTAGAGGTCTTGGGGGTCTACTGGGGCAGTATTCATAGACCAAGAAATGTATCATTGTTCTGTATTTGTTTATGGCTGTGGATGTAACTGTTATCTTTCCCCATGCAAAAGCTAAAGAAAGACAGAAAACTGGTCTTGAAATTGCAATAATAATAAAATAAGCGGAGGTTACTATTTGAGAAAAGGGGACGTAGTTGCCTGGTTGCTTCTGCCTCGGCTGGTCACGTCTGTTTTCTCTGCTCTTTTTAACACAGTGGCTAGCTTTCTTTCCTTAATAAAGCTTAAAATATATACCCTGCTCCATTTCATCAAGGCGAGAAGCTAACTCTCTGAGCACATCCGACACCGACCTTCACCCCGACGTTTGGGCTCTCTGAGTCTTCTATCCGAAAGCAGAGCCAGTCTACATGGTTCTCCTCGAAATCAACTCCTATTGTCCTGGACTTGATTGCTAAGCCTGAACATGAAAAACATGCCTCCTCATTATCATATGAAAGAAGAAAAACAGAAAATAAATATATTAAATGTATTTAAAAAGAACCATGTTTACATAATATATACAGAAAATATCTATAAAATATAAAATTAATGAACGGAAACAAAACGGATTAAAAGCCTGTTCAAACTCAGCTACTCTGCAGCGTAGACTGGCTGTTAGCACAATCCGCTGGTCGCGGTGACACCTACTGGACACGACGGCAAACATCAGCTGGGCCACTGAATCACAGAGCCAAACACAGCTACTAGCCGGGGGTGTGTTTCCCAAAACCATAGTTAGAAGGATACAGCTGCGACGCAAGTGTTTCCCAGAAGCATGGTTCAAACTACAGAGATAACCACGTTGGAAACTTGCATAGTCCGAACCATCGTTAAGCGACACAGGTGTTTCCCAAAACCGTAGTTCTACCGAAAGTTTGCAAACACTCTGGTTAATTTGTGTAGTTGGAACTACAGTTGTAGACCTGTGGTTAGAAGTTCCTGGTGACCACGTCAGCGATGAAGCAGGACGCAGTAGACGCAGACTATTATAATAATTAAAATAATTTACATCTTCTGGAACGAACATTTAGAACATCAAATGATGTAAACATGTAGTTCTTAATGTATGTCCTAATATATCTGTGTTTATGAGTACAGTTGGATTTATCAAAGCACTATAACTCAAGTGTAGGTCAGCTGTATAACGTTAGCATAGGCCTATGAAAAAAATGTACGCCCTCTCCTCTCCCTCCCCTGGGCAAGTCTGACCACAACCTGTTATATCTCCTGCCTGTCTACAAGCCCATTGTTCACAGGCACCAAGCCAATACAAAACAAGTGAGGAGTTGGTCTGATGAGGCTTATGAGGCTCTGAAGGACTGCTTCAAAACAACAGACTGGGAGGTTCTCTGCAAGCCACACGGTGAGGATGTTGACAGCCTCACAAACTGCATCACAGACTACATAAAATTCTGTGTGGAGAACACTGTGCCCACCAAAACAGTACATTGTTTTCCAGTAACAAGCCCTGGGTTACCTCAGACCTGAACGCTCTTCTAAAAGAGAAGGCTGCCTTTAGATCAGGAAAGAAGGAGTAAATGAGGAGAATACAGAAGGAACTGAGAAGGAAGCACCAGATAATGAAGGATGATGAAGAACTCCACAGAACAAGCTTGCACTGCTCAAAAGTGTTCTACACCACTGGTATTGTGCATAGTATAGTTTTGACCATATAACATAACTTCCTTGTTGTGTACCTTCTTGAGTATGGTGACACAAACCTTTAGCCCATGGTCTTTTCTAGTTGTTTTGTCTTCCGTATTTAACCCATCCGTGAAGTGAAACACCCACCTCGTAAGGTAGGTGAAGCTGAAGTAGTATTTCTTTACCTAGTTGGATTATGAGAGGCCAGTCATTCCCTGAGTAGAGAGTTTACACGGAGCACACAGAGGAATTTGTCTTCCGCATTTAACCCATCCGTGAAGTGAAACACTCTAGTGAACACATACACTAGGGGGCAGTGGGCAGCCCTACCCATGGCGCCTGGGGAGCATTTGGGGGTTAGGTGCCTTGCTCAAGGGCACTTCAATCGTTACTGTTGGTTCAAGGAATCTAACCGGCAACCCTCCAGTTACAAGGCTGGTTCTCTAACCTCACTTACATCAAGAATTAAGAGGGTGGGTTTCTATTCTTTTTGAACAAGAATGGATGTTTTAACATTAGGGGCCTAATGTGGGAGGTTTTAATAAAGTGGGTGCTGCTGTGTTTTAGAAGAAGTACAGGAGTGTGGTGTAGGACAAGAGGTACAGACTGGTTGAACTGTGTTTGTTTTATGAGTTCATCTTTTGGAGCATTTAGAAAATGTGTATGGCTTTTTTAAATGATCTAATCATTTGGGTTTTTCTAAAGGGTATTCCTAAGAGAGAATCCTTGTCTGTACATAGAGAGGGAGGAATCTGTGTTGTTATTAAGCGTGTTATATGCACATGTGTGCATAATGTTGGTTGAACGTATACAATAGTGTAGAATACAATAATAATAATGCAAGTTTTTTTGTGCCACAGGAGGGAGACATTTTCCCTCCTGTGTGGCATAGTCTTTTTGGGGGCATGGTGAAGTGTGTGTGTGTGTGTGTGTGTGTGTGTGTGTGTGTGTTGTTGTTGTTGTTGTTGTTGTTGTTGTTGTTTCATTTCTGATGGTTTTGTTTGTATAGTTTGTTTAGACGTCATGCTTTTAATGTTTAATTTCTGATTGTGTTGTTTGTTTTGACTGTTTTTGTTTTGTTCTTATAGTTTCAAAAAAAAATTATGAGTATATTAAAATTACTTTTGTTTTTCTTACATTCCTGCTCCAAATTTCTATTTTTTTTACTTTTATTATTATTATTTTTCTTGTTGTTATTACACTTTTCCTTATTTTTTATTTCTTTTTGGTGTTTTTTTTTTATTTGTGTGAACATTTGTTTATTACTAAAAAATACAGTGGTGCTTGAAAATGTGGTGCTCAAAATGTTCTATTTTTCTTCATAAATGTGACCTAAACCTTAATTAGAATTTACCACAAGTCATAAACATTTTAAAAAGTAGAACCAAATTACACAAATGAGACCAACATTTTGGACCAGGTCATTTGCCTAGGGTCACTGCCTTGCTGCATGTTCTCTTGAGATTCAACTCATGGAAAGATTTCCTAAAATTTTCCTTTAGAATTTTCTAGTAGAGTTCAGAATTCATTGTTCTGTCAACGAAGGTAAACTGTCCCACCCCAGATGCAGCAAAACGGGCCCAAACCATGATACTACCACCATGTTTCACAGATGGGATAAGTTTCTTCTGCTGGAATGCAGTGTTTTTCTTTATCCAAATATAACCATTTTTATTTAAACCAAAAAGATCTATTTTGGTCACGTCCTACCACAAAACATCTGATCCAATAGCCTTCTGGCTTGTCCATGTCATCTTTAGTAAACTGCAGATGGGCAGCAGCATTGTTTTTGGAGAGCAGTGGCTTTCTCCATGCAGCCCTGCCTTGCACACCATAACCACAACCCCCCGGTAACCACAATCCCCCACTCCACTATTCAGTGACCTTCCTTTTTTGTTTAGCCAATGTCCATCATTGTTCAGTAACATATCGTCCAGACCTCCTTACTCTGTCTTCCACCCCTTCCAAATTCTCATTTAGAAGCATACTGAAACTACAACCACACAACGAAGAAAATAATTTATGTAAACCTAAAACATTTAAGCAAAAACAGAGCTTCAACAGTCACTTTATAGTTAGCTAACGCTAACATTAGACTTTCTAAATCTGAGACATAGCAAATTTATATTTATGTATGTAGGGCTCGAGTCTGACTGTTACTGCAATGGTTTAACTTCATCTCATTTTTACTTACCCTTCAAACACAGTGACCACTGAAGTAATCCACTTCCAGCAAGTTATTACTGCTGTCGGAAAAGTCTGTAGTATCTGTGGGCTAACACCTAATCATCAGTCACATAACACTCTCTCAGTGATGATAAAGCAACATTTTGACAATATTTTAGTAAATAAAAGTAATACATAAACAGTTGATGTTAGTTAGTCACAACTGGTAAACGGAGTTTGGCTTAGTGGTTATGCTAACACTGAAAGAGACCTTGTCCACCAGAACTTAAAGGTCAGGGGGCGGAGTCACACATGATTCAGTGGAGTGATTTAATTGGTCTGAATCTGTAATTAAACTTAATGAGTCTCCAAAAGTTTGTGACTAGTATATTAAATACAACTGGCAATCATCTAAACATATGTTTTGATTAAAAAGCTAAACCAGCAAAGACTATGTCAATCAACAGATAAACCAGCAAAGACCCTGCTGGTCAACAAGCATTACCAGCACTGCCATACAGTCCAGCACTAACCAGCATAAGCTGGCATGAATTTCTACCACCTTCCCCAGCAAGGTTTTGCTGGTCAACCTGCTTCACCACCAAAGATGATGCTTACACTGGTTGGCCAACTAAATAAGCAAGAACATGCTGGTCAAACAGCTGTACCAGCAAGGTTTTGTTCATGATCATGCTGGCTGACCAGCAAAACCAGCTTGGACCAGCACTATCCAGCATAAACCAGCTTGGACCAGCATGGATTTGATGCTGATTTTTTTTTCAGCAGGGTTGTGACCTTGCAAAGTATTATACACATGATCATTGTGTCTTGATCATCAATGGTCATGAATTTCCTCTATGACTATGGATGGTGGAGTACAAACTCTTGAGGTTTGTAACCTTTTCCAGCCTGATGAGCATTAACAACTCAGAGGTTCCTCAGAAATCTCCTTTGCCATGATACACTTCCACAAACATGCATTATCACTAACAGGTATTTCATGCTTATGTTTTCTCTCTCTCTCTCTCTCTCTCTCTCTCTCTCTCTCTCTCTCTCTCTCACATTATTAAAATCGTTGTGTCATCCTGGTCAACCATTTTTTTCAAGACAGCCATGGAGAACACTAGATTTTTACAACGTGGTAAGAGACTTATTTCTTTATTAGATAGTCATTACAACTGCGAACATCACATGCAGTTTCAGCAACTTAAACGCAGACATAATAAACCAGAGATAAAGGCTCAGAAACTCATTTTAAGTATTTTGTTCATTTTTAAGATAAGCCTTTTAATACTTACTGAATCATTTAACAATTTTATATTATGGCATGTTTTTATTCACTAGCAAAATCATTTACATGATTTCAAACAGTAAAGTGTAACTGCCTATAAATGTAAAGTGTGTATTTCCAACTACGCACCTCCAATCTATTTTCTGTTTATGTGGAGAACAGCAGAGCTGCCAAGTCTGTTTTTTTGCCTGTAGAACTAGACTACTGTTCAGTTTTCCAGATAAGAAATGTGTGCAATGGTCCAATAAACAAGACAAAAGAAAACACACAGTGGCTTTTTACCTGTGGTAAACCAGTTGTGGTGCCGAGTAGTAGAAGAATAAATGCTCTTACTTTACACCCTTTCATTATAGTAGTAGTCATAATAGGTTTCTTCGTAATCAAGTAAAATTTTTATTATGTAGTATTTTTTCATGTTTATTAAACTACATTATTTGTTTTAGCTACACATGACACTAAATGAAATTAGTTCAGGACGTGTTAGCTAAGCTGCCACATATGTTGTGGGTGTATCACTGATCACTATATAACATGTAGGATGATTGACTGTTCTGAGGCTTAGCATTTATAGAACTGCATTTATATTTAAAAGCAGAAACACTACAATGTGGTAAAGAATATTAGCAAAGCAGAAAATAAGATGAATTTTATGCATGTGTCACAGATCGATCACAGAAGGGGGGCAGTATGATACAGTCTCCTGAAAGTAAGTGAAGTTACACTGAATCTGCATTTTAAGATGTTAAGATTTTTATTGTGTATTAAGATTGGATGTTGTTGAATAATTATGTTGAATAATTATTGAATAATTCAAAATTATGTTAGGTCATGTACAGCATGTTAAAGGAGCAATAAACACTCATCATTGGGAATAAAAAGTTGCACCCAGAAGGATTCGACAAACGGGAATGAAACTTGGTCATGCTCTGCCGCGTATGTAAAGTAAGCATGGACAGGCCTTATCGCTGTATGCTGCGCAGTGTTTCTTCTTGGCTAGTAAGCAGTGAAGAGGCAGGAAAAGGAACTGTGCACAGGAAGTGCGTTTGCACCCTATGGTTTGAAGTATGAATTTGATAGGTTGCATCATCTTAAAAAATTGCTTCTTTAACGAAGTATGACAAATTATGAGCAAATACAGTCTAATATCAGTAACAAAAAAATATAATTATACCTCATTACTAAGGCAAAATGTGTGTATAATGAAAGGTTGTCACTAACACAACTCTATATATAGCCGATATACAGTATTTCTGTGTAATTTGTCATTAGTCACTTTAGTTCATTGAAGTTGGCATGAGTGCTGTGCAGCGGATAATTTATGTCCATTTGGCTGGAGATGGGATAGGTTTTGACTGCAACACAAGGATAAGTGTACTGTTTGTAATGCTAGATCCTTTTTGGTTCATGTTTACACTGGCTTTCGTGTGCTGCTAAAGACAAATATACAAAATATGCAAAAGTTGTACTTTTTCAGCTATTATAGTGGTTTATTGTAGTGATTGCATAGCTGATTTTATGCTATCTTAAAAGGTTTCAAGCAATCAATAATCTATGAACCATCAGTCAGGACTCAAGCTAAGTCAAGTTAAAAGGGGAATGCTACACAGCCAAGGCAAAAAAGTGGCAGCAAAAAAGCATTCTTACACCAGACACAAATGCACACATGCATTACTACTCAAAAGTTTGGGATCACTAATTTCATTATATGAAATCAATTTCTTTGAAGATGTGTATAAAATGATTCTATAATAAAACTAATTTCCAATGGCTTGTAGGAACCTGTAAAAAGTGACATTTTCAATGATAAACAGATGAGAATAAATGAGAAATCTGTCCAACATTAAGAATGAACATATATCCAATTTTTCATATCCCATTTAAACAGTAACTTAATTTTATTTCTCATTTTTCGTATTATTTCATAACACTTGCGCATATTTTTAACATCCTATCTTTACGCTTTTCCCCAAATACTCAGTGTAAGTCTGGATGCCTAGTTTATAGCATTTCAATCTACATGTATGAATTATTACTGTATACATATTATTATTATTATTATTATTATTATTATTATTATTATTGTTACTACAAGTGATCCCAAAACTTTTGAACGGTAGTCCATTTATAAAACAGACTAACCAGATGCTAGCACAGTAAAAAGACAAACAAGGTTTATTATCTATTAACAAAGCAGTAGTGCGAGGCAATACAGGCTGGCAATAATAAACAGAGAAGCACAGTGGCAGACATATCAGGGGGAGTATCGAAAAACAGAATCAAACACAGTCCGGGATCAAAGTCAAAAGACAGTCCAACCAGGCGACCAAATCTGAAGGAGAAAATGAGAGACAAAAACGAGATAAACAGGTGAGAGTCAATCCAGAAACAAAGACAAGCAGAAATATAGAAAGTAAGCAAACGAAGTAGCAATACCTTGCAAAGAAGCGAGAGACAATGCGGCATATAAATACAAACAGCAATAATGAGGAACAGGTGAGTGTTAGAATTCCGGAGAGGACGAGCGCATGCGATTGGTAGTAGCGGGGCATGTGACCGTGACGTCACGGACCGCCGTAGTCCGGGGATTGAAGTCCGGAGGAGCAACGGAGTCCAGGGAACCGGAAGCGTGACACACAGTATTTGTAAAAATAACAGCAAAGAAATAATATAATTGCCTTAGGGGAAATGAATCATGAATTTTGAAAATTATTACAAAATGCAAAATAATTATATTAACGCTTATTTTGCACTTTATTGTCTAGTGTGTGAACTAAGGATTGTTCTTCTTGGAAAGAACAGTTCAGAGATCAGCAGAGTGGGAAACATCATCCTGGGCAGAGATGCATTTGATACTGAAGCTTCAGCAGTCCAGCACTGTGAGAGAGCCAGCGGAGATGTGGAGGGAAGATACATCACCCTCATCAAATCACCTAACCTGTTAAATCTAGAATTCCCTGTAGAAGATCTGTTTGAAGCAATAAAAGAGTGTGTGTCTCTGTGTGCTCCTGGACCTCATGCATTTTTACTGGTGCTGCAGTCAGATGACTTCTCAAAGCAGGACCAGAACAGAACCAAAAATATTCTGAAAACTTACATCCCACTGTCACTGCAATACTCTGTAGTGTTAACTACAGGTGAAGACCATGGTTTGGCTTTCTTCTTGTCTTTATTCATTAGCAAATGGAATGTGAGACACCACAAATTTGAAAACATATCGGAAGTTACCAAACATCAGGTTTTTAAGCTTTTGGAGAAGATTGAAGAGATGGTGAAGCAGAATGGAGGAAACCACCTGACCTGTGAAATTGATGAGTCGTTTGAAGTTGAATTAACAGCAAATCAAGACCCTGTAGCATTGGGAAGAGGCCATACTGAAAAAAGTGAAGGAAGGGATCCTAAACTAAGAGGTGCCTTTTTTTACAGTTTAAAAATTTGGAATGAAAGTATGATAAACCTGTACCTGGGGACCTTTTATTTTACAGTCCCCTAAGTTCAAACTCTAAAGCTCTAAAGTTCTTTGTAATCTGCCTGATTTTATTTACAATTGCTAAAATGCAGTATCACGTTCAACTTTTCAAATCTCTTCACACTATTCCCTGCAGAGACTGTTGTAAACCAACAGTTAATGTTATACCCAACATGTTCTACAACCTTAAAACTAGCTAAAAAAAAAAAGCTAAACACCNGTGTGTGTGTGTGTGTGTGTGTGTGTGGAAAATAGAGTATATATAAATATTCAAGGCTGATAAACAATTAACAAATTACAAATAACCTGAACGAGGAGATGGGCAAACCAGCAGCAATAATTCCCACAAATAAATAAAAATAAACACATATATTTCAACTTATAAACACAGTATTTCAACTTTTCTAAAGGTTGTACAGACTGTATACAGAAGCTGATAACTCGTGTGAAGATATGAACTCACTTTTCTCTCATGGACGCACACAAATTCGAAGGGAAAGAGTAACCAACGCAGGTTTTCACAGTTCTGTCCTCTGCTGATTGTTAACTGCTCTCCGAACTAATTACAGCCTAATTGCTCTTACACTTTGCACACTGCTCTTACACTTTGCACATGTCTTGCACACATACTGTACTGTTTGCACACATTGTCTTTGTCTATTTGTCTATTTGCACTACACTCTATATATATATATATATATTTATACACATATTCTTGGAACTGCACTGGAGAAGGAGCCTGACCGTGTTTCGTTATACTGTGCAACCCTGTACTGGTATAATGACAAAGTTGAATTGAATTGAATTGAATTGAATTGAATTGAATTGAATTGAATTATCGTTGAGCATGACAAGGTGTACCACGCCCTCTAGTGGTCATTCTAACAGATAGGCGAGCCAGGTCCAGGTTGTAGTATTTTTCTACTACCTTTTTTTAAAAATGATTTCCTGGTACACTACAATTTTGGCCATTAAAAGGCAGGGCACAAGATCAACATAGATATATGACGAGACAGACTGACCGGAATTGTCTGTACTCATTTTGAAAGTTCAGAGCTCAAGAATTTAAACCTGTATGTCTGGTTTAGAAAATTGATAGGCAAGCCAGGTCATCTCGTAGTATTTACTTTGTAGTATGTATTTCCTTTTACCCCAAATCTGGCTCTCACAAGTTGACGAAGAGAACCCAAATGTTGAAGAAGAAAAAAGTAAAACAATTGCTAGGTGTTGTTCTTTGTAGGTATCAGCACTGGCCCTTGTTCGAGCAGTGTCTGAGCTGAAGGGTGGTTTGGACTCTAACCTATTTGTATTAGCTAAGATACGTTCTCTGACTTTTTTTTTGTATGGACGTTTCTGATGCATTCTGCCCACGTAAAGGCATATACTACATTTCTACATCCACTCTTCTCTCTCTCTCTCACACACACAAACACTAGTGTGTGAAGGCACTGTGGTCAGCGCCAAGATGAACAGTTTACTATCATGAGTCCAGGAGGCCTGGTGTCCCTCCATCTCCACCCCTCCCAAAGAATCTGCAGGAGCTGTGTGAGAATATTCAAGCTGAATGGGGTGGATTATCACAGGACACCATTAGGAACCTCTACAACTCCATACTGAGACATCTTGCATGTTGCGTTAGCAAACATGGTGGCCCGACACCATACTGAGAGACACTACTTCTGTATGAGTAGCTCAATATAGCCCATCATTTATTGTACCTGGTACCTTTATCTTCCTTCCCAATAGCAATCCCCCACTTCCTTCTGGTTGCAACTGTTCTTTTGATGATGAGTGTATTAAGGTCCAAATTATAGTCATTAAAGTTAGAATTACAAACTTTTCCTGCTAAGACGTTTATACTTAATGTAATAATGATTAATTTGCTTACATATTATTATCAAAACATTTAACATGAAATCATATGTTGCATACTTTTTATCTTTATTATATATCTTTTATCTTTATTAGAAATGTTTGTCTTTGATCTATGACAAGTGAGCTTGGTTCTTACTAAGGCAAGTGTAAGTGTGAATTTTATATTGATGTAGATTAAATGTGTACATTAAGTTGTGTGGGTTCTCTTTCTCCCTTTCTCTGTTTCTCTTCTTTATTCTCTCTCAGAAGCAGAAGTTCTGGATGGGTTGCGGAGAATGCTGAGTAAATAATTTAGGATTATTTTAATAAAAATGATGCGCTAGCTGGGTTGAAATTGGGGTAACAGTGTTGCACAAAGTTACAGGGTTGAGCGTATAAATTACTTTTGATTGTAGATTATGACATAAATGTGACAAATATAAACTCAGGATCAAAGTAGTATTGTTTAATAATGTCCTGTATAGCTTTTCAATGAACAGGATAAATAGAAGCAAGGTCAGGGAGTAACAGAATACATGTAAAAGTATTATTTAATCAGATTATGAAAAAAGGTAACTGTATTCCATTAAAGTTACAGTAACTGACAGTAATCAGATTAGATACATTATATAATCGGAGCTGAATGCTGGCAGGTTTACATTATAGACACATGTAATCTGTAGGAGGTTTAGTATGTTTTTTGGCATGTTTTGGCAATGTATTTAAATCACGTCCAGATTTTAATGCTAAAGTGAATTAATATTAACTTCAATTCTGAGTGGTGAAAAGAGAGTGAAGTCTTGTGAGTGGTAGAGTTAGCTGGGTTTTCTCATAACCGGTTTCTTTCCTCATCCATGTTCTGCAGTAAAATACTGATCTGTGTAAATGATCATTTTTTGTAACTGGGACGATCAGCCCCCTCAGTGTTCATGTGCAATCATGCCCGTAGGACATGGAAACTGGTAGGACACATTTGTGTGGCTGCTGAAACTGTGTAGAGTTAAGTGATGAGTTACATTGTTACATTACAAATGTGATTAACACAGTTAAAGCATGGTGCACTAACACGAAACCATATGAGCATGTCATAAGCAAGACCTCAAACTGGATCTGATCAATTATTCAAATGGACAAACAAAATTTTTATTTTGTGGGAGAGTGACTGCACTTGTGGTGAATTAAGTGAGTGAGTGTTTGGACAATTGAAAAGGAGAGCAAGCAGGAGAAAGGGAGAGAGGTGTGGTGAGAAACGTGTGCGCAAGTTGGCGTGGCTGTAATAGGACTGGGAGGGGTTGCTTGCTGTTAGTTAGGGCTGCCGGGAACGATGATCGGTAGTAGAGGGGTCAGTTGTTCCAGCACCTAAAGGGGAGGTCTTATTGCCTCCTGTAGATAGATAGTTGGGGTGTAGTATTACAGCCGTGTGCCTGCAAGAAGTTGGGAATGATGAGAGACTATAAAGAACACTAGTGTGGTGTTTTCAAACTCCAGTCTTGGTGCATCCCCTGGACTGGTACAGTATTTTTCTCTGCTTTACACTCCTCGTTCAGCTCAAGAAGGGATCAATTAGCTAATAATATTTTAACCAAAGAAACCAGAATTATGAAGGGTGTTCCAGGGGTAGGATGCACTGATAGACCTTTCAGAATAAAAATAGGGTTGTGTATGAGAAATATTTACATTTCAGGAAAACAAATTTTGTAATTTCTCCCACTAATTTAAGTAGAATCAGGAGTTTGAAGGAAGCTGTGTCAGGATCACAGACAATCTTTTAAAACTTTTTTGAAGTATCACATTTTTTTTCTCTTTCAGTAAAGTGACCACTCATGTTCCATTTGTATGGATCAGCACAGCCATAAATTCAGTCCACAACATTAAAAATCATGTGACTGAAACCCTAGGATAGTAACCATACCATAACCATTTTCCCAAAAATCAGACAGCTATAGACCAAAGTTTAGCTTTTGTGATTTCTGTTTGAGCGCCTGCAGTTCCGCACTTGGGTCCATCACCGTCCTTGGCCAGTGGCTTGCCCCATAACACCCTGTTGTTTGATTCCTGCTTGGTCCTGGCCAGCCCAATACATTGTAACGTTGCCTGTGGTTCTCTATGCAGCTATTGAGAAATGTATATCTCAATAATGATCTAGGAAGTTACTTTATACTGCTAGAATTGCTAAAATTAATTAAGAAATAATTGGTAACAGACATTCTAATTTAAACAGACTACACAGTATAGGGTTTGTAATGACAAGTAGAATGATACAAATTATTACAAACAAATCTTTATTCAAATACACAGTTAGGAGGTGTAACATGGGGGTGGGGGGTCAAACACAGGTGCACTGCATCCTTTCCCACAGCCTTAGTATTATTTGCTTGGCTTTTTCATAAAGCATCGTCAATACTGGGAGTCAGGTTAGTCAGAGGCAAATCCATAAATTAAATCCAGACTGTAATCCTATAATCCTATAATACTACTATTCTCAGTTGAACAACCCAGATGCGAGGGATGCTGCATTTATCGCACTAATCCCATACCGCATTATTATTTAAACTCATGACCCTTCTGAAAGGTGCGTTTAAAATAGCAGCATCTGAGTAAAAATGTTGATGCTTCAGGTGGCAGTAGCTGAGTAATTAGTCCCTTTTTGAACATTATACACACATCATAATTAAGTGTCCGTATGGCAAAGCTAAAACATTTATTTCATTTTTTTCTCCTCCCTTTGGGAATCTGGGAACGGTATGCTTGGTCTGGATTTGTTTTGGTCCTCTGGCTCTGGCCACCCCGGCTCCCTCTATCCTGACCCCCTGCACTCAAATCCATTTTCTGTTCACCCCGGTTCCCTCTATCCTGACGCCCTGCACTAAAATCCATTTTCTGTTCTCTCCAGTTCCCTCTATCCTGACCCCCTGCACTCAAATCCATTTTCTGTTCACCCCAGTTCCCTCTACCCTGATCCCCTGCACTTAAATCCATTTTCTGTTCACTCCAGTTCCCTCTATCCAGACCCCCTGACCTCATATCCATTTTCTGTTCACTCTGCTTCCCTCTGTCCATTTTCTGATCATTGCTACTTAATCCACTCTGACCCTCTACATTCTGGACCACTTTCTGGTCACTCAATTTCATTTTACCAGGACCCCATGCACTCAGGTCACCCCGATTCACTCCACGTTCATGCCCTGTAATCTGATCCATTTTCTTGTCACTCCTGTTAGTTCCACCCTGACCCCATGGACTCTGGCCATAATTCAGACTGTCCTGATCCACTGAACTAGTCTTCTGGTCACCCAAATTCACTCTGCCCTGATCAACTGTTTGCTGCAATGTTGAATGGCCTGGAACATGCTCTTTTCTTTCCTTTTCGTTTTTCTCTTCATTTCCACTTGACTGTTTTGTGTTAGACCGGCCCCATGGCCATGAAGGGATCCATGAACTGTACCATGATTCCAATCTGTAAGTGAATAATGGAGAAAAATTGTTACTCATGTTACAAAGCTCAGAAAAGGATTTATACATTGATTATGAATGTGGGAGGGTATGACACATGGTGCATGAACTGTTGTAGCAATACATTTCTCTGGATTTAGCATTGCCATATATTGGACTTGAAATTACTTTTTTTTTTTTTTTTAACTCAACTCAAAGCTTTTGTTAAATCATTAACATTAGTAGTGTTTAATGCAACACAATGCATTAGTCTTTAACAGGATTCAATGTTTAATCATTTCTGAGTAATTAAAAGGTCATTCAGAGTTGTTTGAAGTTAAAAGCTTTGTTCTAGTGTTACTAAGTCAGAATTTTCACAGTGGTGGTGCCAGGAACCAGACATCTAAAGCATTTAAGGCTTTTAAAAGCTGCTTCACAGAAAGCTATTATATATGGTCATGAATATGCTGCTTGATGTTCGACTGTGCTTTATGAGCATTTTAGGTTTTGGCCTAAATTGTTTTTAAATACACTCAAGGCAGAGGGGTACATGCAGGGCATTGTACAGCAAAATAGTCCACAGAATAACACTACTTTATCATTACCAAAACTATGTAAAAAAATAATCTGAAGACATATGTTGGATCACTGGTCATTTTGAATTGTAAATAAAGTCCCTGTGTTTGTGTTGTGTACATGTGTAACCCTGGTTCTTTTCTACAAAGGATCAAACTACTCCGAATGACTTTGCATCTCCACAACTGAATTATGGCGAGATTTTTTTAGCATATTTGTAAATATCAGTTTATTTAAGGTGATTAAATCAGTTTACTTACTGCAGAGCACATCCTGATTTTTTCATTAGGTCTGAAAGATCTTTCACTTTACTTCCTAGGTTATTTCCACGCAGATCCAGCTCTTTCATGTTTGAGCAGTTTATGGTTAGCGCTGAAGTCAGAGCTTCACAGCCTTTCTCATCTATGCTGCATTTCTTGAGCCTGTAGACAGAGAGATTCATTTTTTTATTTACCTAATCCTGTGCACTACATCAACACATGCACTATCAAGTATGTGTTTATAATGTCAGTATGCTACGGTGGTATAGCTTTTAATTTAACATAATCATCCAAACTGCAGCCACATCATCACAGGCTTTCTCTGTTATACTGTGAATAGGCCTGCAGAGAGTGCCAAAGAAGATAGAGGCATAGGAAAAATGAAAAGAGCAGTACAACATAAGGAACATGTTCCAGAACAACAGAATTCTGTAAATATTTCCTGTTATACAATTCCATATAAATGTAAGAGCCCTTGCTTACTCAAATCACACGAGAACTATACAAATTCAGAATAGATATTATGAAACCCTGTAAGAGCAGGTATATATAGATAACTGATAATGCACATTGTAATTATCATACAATACATACTTTTATTAATATATAATATGTAAATACTGAGAAATTACAGATAATGCCAATAATTACATATAGTGTTCTGTTAAAATAATGTCAGTCCTTTAACAGCTTTAGCTGACTCATTGACTTAGATCTGTTCCAAAAGACCTTTAATAAACCTCCTTTAAAAAAAAAAAAACGTAATACTCACTTTAGTTTCTCCAGTTTACAGAGAGGATTCCGGATTAATTTGCAAAGCTCTTGCAGTGCCGACTCCTCCAGTTTATTTCCATTCAAATCAAGCTCTCTCAGGTGTGAGGGGTTTGAAATGAGAGCGGAAAGCAGATCTGCACAATCTTTATCTTTAATACTGCCTGCTTTATACAGGCTGCAGAGTGAAAGACGAAGACAAATCAGAAGTAGTAAATGTATTTTACTTTATTTTTTTTTAGAAACCAAAAAATCTCAAATCTAACTTTTTTTTTCTTAGAATGAATGAAATCTGTACTTGACCACTTATGTAGCACTTGTTCCAGAGTTCCTATCTAACTGCTGTTTATCTTGGTTTGTATTTAATTAATTGTAAGGCTTGATTAATCAAAAAGAGCTTTAGAAATTTCCACAGAATTTCCCAATTTTAACGCTCAAACACTACCTTTAACACTCACAAAACTGCTTTCTTTTCACACGTTTCAGCTGTCAGTCGATATCATCTCACAAATCTCACAATGTTTAGCAAAAGTTTAAAAATTCAGTAGTAGCAAACAAGAATACAAGGTTAACCAGAAAATCAACTTTGAAGGATTTTAACCCAGTTCTCTTACTAATCTAGTCTTTTGTCAAATCCACTAACTAGTTAGGTTTCCCCCAATTACACACACAGTGCTATTAAGCTGTGAGGGAAAAGGTTAGCACAAGCTTCCTGTGAGACTTCACCACGTCATTTTCAACTGATGCTAACACATCGGACAGTCATCGGACAGTTAAATGCTTTTGGGGGAAAATACTAACTGCAAATTCTTCATGACAACAAATGTATTACTGCAACAGATGCCTGTGTTGGTTAGCCTTCATGCTGAGTGATGGAGAGAGTGGTATGGTAATGTGTGTTACCCTGGAGATTACAGGGAGATGACCAACTATGTCATGTTCAACTCTCTCCAATGTTTTGAATTTGAAATGCAGTGCCTATTTTAACCATTTGCTGTCAGTATTACCAATAATACCCTTAAATACCAGTGGTATCTCAAGTGCTTTACAGTAGGTGGGTGTCGATCTGATAAAATGGAATGTTGAATGAAAGTTAAATACAATGTGAGTGCACTAAATTAACTGTTTACTCAGTGTATGTGTTTACTGAACTACTTACATGAGTTTCTTCACTCTAAAGTGTAGATCCTTTAACAGAGCAGACAGCTGCTTCACTTCGATCTCTTTTGTATCTTTTCCACTCAGATCCAAATGTTTTTGCAGTAAGGGGTTTTTCTGTAGAATACGACGAAGACATTCGAAGGCTTTCTCTGCATCACGTTTCAACAGCCTATTGAAAGAAAATAAACAGCCACACTGCTGATTTCATACAGAGAAAATGACAAGTATTCAGCTCCAGGATGTTTATGTCTGTGTTGCCTCATCACAGGCTGTATATAGTACCACACTCTGTTCTCTTTCAATATAATACAGGACGTAATCCCAACAACAAAAGGTTAACAGCCACTCTTGCACAAGATTTGCACTTGAAGTTGTAAGCAAAAGCTAATGAATGATGGATATCTGTGGTCAACTAACATGTTTTGTTGATTTTCTGAGTGAAAATACTGTATGTTAACATTCTCTACAGAGAACTTTTTTTTGAGATTATATAGTATGTTTTATTTTTACAGTAAATAAAGGTTATATTGTTTTGTTTTTTGTTAAAATGTGTGTTCTTTGTAGAGGATGTGTTAACTTCTTCTCACTTATCCTCATTCAAAAAAAAATGATCGAAGTGTCAAAACCTTTAGATATGGCTGTATACTGGACATTCCTGACAATTTGAAATAAAGTGTGACAAGTCATTCTGATACAATAGTTAAATGCAATTAAATGACAAAATGGTGTACCGGTGATTGTTGAGTAAATAATATAACATAAATAATAATGTAAGGGTAATATGAATTATTGCTAAATAAATTAATCTTTATTTTTTACATTTCTTACCTCAGTGTTTTCCCTGACTGCACAAATATGTCAGTGAGTTCCTGCACTCCAGTGTCTCCAGGGTCATTCCCTATGAGTTCCAGCTCTATTAGGTCTGCAGAACGCTTTGATTTCAGAGCTGAAGCCAGAGCAGAATAACCTTCCTGTGTTACACTGCAGAATGAAAGTCTAGAAGAAAGAACATTTCATTGGCTTTACATAAGCATGGTGGAAGTTAGCTATGCTTTTAAATAGCCTATATAATTATACTATTAAATGGCATATCTAATTATACTATTAAAACCTTACTTAGTTTGCATTTTGTCTATAAAATCAGATACTTAAAAAAACATTTGTTTTATTAAATATTTCTCTTTGTATATAGTGTAAAATATAACAATCCACAATCAACAAAAACAAAGCCACAATATTAAAACCTGCCTCCTTGTTTTTACACCCCATCCAGTCTATCAGCTCCATATGGGAGCATTTTGTAGATTTACAATTACAGACTGTAGCTCATCTGTTTTTCTGCACACTTTGTTATCCCCTTTCACCCTGTTACTTAATGGTCAGGAGCCCCCCCCCACAGGATCACCACAGAGCAGGTATTATTTGCGTTGTGCTATCAATTCTACAAGTTGTTCCAAGGTGTCTAACAGAGTGAACAGTGAGTGACAGTGTTCAAACACTCCAGCAGTACTGCTGTGTCTGATCAATTCATACTACTGCAACACACACCAACAGCCACCACAACATTAGTTGCATGAGGGGCAGTCGTGGGCTGGAGGTTAGGGAGCCAGCCTGGTACCCGGAAGGTCGCTGGTTTGTTTCCCTGAACTGACAGTAATGACTGAAGTGCCGTTGAGCAAGGCACCTAACCCCCTGAGTGCTGTGGATAGGGCTGCCCACCACTCCAGGCAAGTGTGCTCATGGCCTGTGTGTGTGTGTGTGTGTGTGTGTGTGTGTGTGTGTTACTTCACACATGGGTTAAATGGGCAAGACAAATTTCTCTGTGTGTAAACACAAATGGCAAAAAATGGCTCTGATTGGCCTTACCTAAAATTAATGGCTAGAAATAACTGCCCAGGGGGATTGCAAAGGTGGCCCAGGAATTATAAAGTGCACCTATATAGTAAGTTTGTGTGTGTGTATAAAGTATGTACACACTAAAACTAGAACAAAACTACCTAACTAGAACTCACCTCAGTTTCTGCAGTTTACAGAACTGCAGTACATCACAGATCTTCTTCACTCCAGAGTTTCCTAGTTTATTCTCACTCAGATCGAGCTCTATCAGGTGTGAAGGATTTGAGCAAAGAGCTGATGACAGAGCAGCACAGCCTTCCTCGGTAATACTGTTATTATTCAGCCTGCAAACAGAGACAAATAGTGGATAAAAGTTCATTTAAAAAAACTCCACTCCCAAATTATTAGAGCAAATTAGAATTAGAATTTTTCTGACATCTCCTAACAATGTACTGTGAAAAATGCATCTACATAAAAAGCAATTACAACAGTACAAAGGTTAGTAGTATTATGCATATTCGAAGTGTCACTACTGTTCATGTCTATTTGAACATAATAACATTTATTAAAAAGCTACATACTTAAGTTTCTTAGGTCTGCAGTGTGAATCCTTTAGTAAAGCAGATGTCTCCTTCATTCCTGAATCTCCTTGTATTTTCCCACTCAGATCCAGTTCTGTCAGCAGTAAGGGGCTTCTACCTAGAGCTTTAGTTAGAAAAGTACAGACTTTCTCTGCATCACCTTTTTCCAGCAACCTACAGAGAAAAGGAAAAAATCACTTACATCACCAACATTGTTAAATAAGGGTCCTCTATAGTGACTTTAATTTGGGACACATAACTGTAACAATTTCTGTTGCATTTAAGTATTTTTTAAAGTTCACCATTGTCTTGACTCCATGTTTTTTTATTTATATATTTTAACTAATTACTCTCATTGTCAAAGGATAGTTGCAAGACACAGGTTGCCAAGAACAATAAATTATGTAAAAACAAATGATTTTCAGTCAGGTACCCCTGTCAAAGTAAAGAAAAGGATTAATTATGGGCACAAAACAAAGTATAAAACACAAGTGAAGCCTTATGTTTGCTCAATCACTGATTAAGTGTGTCAAACAAGGAGCCAATGATTTTGTTTTTTAGTTCATTCTGTTTTGACAGGTGTGAACACTCCACTCGTACTTGGGGAAATAGTTCAATTCACTGCTGGTGGGAACACATTTTTGTGATGGTCTGCACTGCAAGAGGGAATTTGACTTGAATAAAAAATGAAATGAAATATAATTTCTTCAACAACAGGTTTTAGTCCTTCTTTGGTACAGTGTTATTTTGTTTTGGAGCTATATCTGCATATATTTGCAGCTATATATTATGTAAAAAGTGGAAGGTGGAAATGTTACTTCTGTAAACTGGCTTTAAAATATTTCTACTTTTATACGTATTTATACTAAGTGAGGACATATTTATATCAGGGTATATGAATTGGAATTGTGCAAGACCCACATTCACAGTGCCCATATTCATATGTCCCTGTTTCCCAAAACATTTACCTCAGTGTATTCAGTTTACATTTTAGATCTTTTTGTAACAAAGTCAGACAAGACACTCCTGTGTCTCCAGGATCATTCCCTCTGAGATCCAGCTCTTCAAGACATGATGAATAGGTTGATTGCAGAGCCGAAGCTAGAGCAGCATATTCTTTCTCTTTTAAACCACAGAATGAAAGACTGGACAAAGAAGAGACAAATTATGAAAGACTTAAACTTTGAACAAAAAGAATTGCATTGATAGCTGTTTACATTTGCGAAAAACACTAACTTCAGTTTTACGAGTTTGCTGTGTGAATTTTTTAGTAAATCAGACAGCTTCTGTACTCCAGAGTTTCCTATTTCATTCCCACTCAGATCCAGCTCTATCAGTTGTGAAGGATTTGAACAAAGAGCTGAAGCCAGAGTAATACAGCCTTGCTGTGTTATCCTCATGTTATTTAGCCTGCAGAAACAGAACACTGCATTTTTAAATCATTTTAAATCATCAAACAGTTTTGTATTTTTTCTGTTCCTATTTTCTGTGTTATCTAGTTTTGTATTGTTTTTCTATGAAAAAGCATACAATGGTACATTTAATTGATTTATTTACTATATTATACTATAAATATATAAAACTGTTCTGTAAAATAATATTACATGAAACATTTTTCACATACATGGTATAGTGATTAACATGTTAATCACACTTTACTCTATAATAAACTGTTTTCTGACAAAATCAAAAACTCTAAAAACATCTTACTTTAGTTTTTTCAGTATGCAGTGTGAATCCTGAATCAGATCAGAGAGCTCCTTTATTTTTAAGTCTCCTTGTATTTTCTCACTCAGGTCCAGCTCTCTCAGCAGTAAGGGATTTATTCCTAGAACTTTGGTCAGTGAGGCACATGCCTTCTCTGCATCCAAACTTTTTAACAACCTACAGAGAAAAGAATACTGATGAACATGTTATGGAACAATGTGGAAATGTTTTCAAAGAGGGACTTAACTGTTTGAACAAACAGTAAGGAAATGAACTATTGAACAAAACTACCCTGCAGACAGCTTATCCTGTAAAATAGTTCACCTCAGTGTTAGTTTGCATTTTTGATCCTTCTGTACATCAGTAAGAAGCTTCACTCCTTTGTCTCCTGGATTGTTCTCTTGGAGATCCAGCTCTCTCAGGTGTGATGAGGGGTTTGATTGCAGAGCTGAAGCTAAAGCAGCATATCCTTCTTCTGAGAGGCAGCAAGCACTAAGACTGAAATCCAGAATTGAAAGTTGTGAATCTTAAAATGGTCTCTTCTGTGTCATGCATGCAATTTGTGTAATGCATGCCTGCTAGACTGCCTGAAATCTATCATTGTAACGGTGTTGTGCAGCCTTGTATGGTTGTGAATTTTAGGAAACTGGTTAAATTGGTGTCTTAAGTGCTGTTAAAAGCAAAGGCAATGTGGTAAAAATATGTTCCTAGGGTAAACATCAAATATATATTTGCTATTTTTATTTTAATACAGGTCAAACAAAATGTACTAATAACTGCTTTATTATTAGCATTTCACATACTGTCCCTTTTTGAAAAACACTTTGAGTGTAACAGTACTGAAAAAATAAAGGAAAAGGAAAACTTAACTCACTTCAATTTTTCAGCATTGCAGAGTGATTTTTTCAGGAGTTCAGCGAGCTCCTTCACTCCAGAGTTTCCAACTTTATTTCTACTCAGATCCAGCTCTCTTAGATGAGAAGGATTTGATTTCAGAGCTGATGACAGAGCACAACAGCCTTCCTCCGTTACACTGCAGTTACTCAGTCTGCAGAGAGAGACCAATTTTCTTAACATTTAATATTTTTGTTGGCTTCATTACACATATTTTTTTCATCTTTAAATAAAAAAATATTTTAAAGTCAACAAATTAAATAATCTATTTTGATTTCTTAAATAAACTGTAGTATGTGTTATTCACTGTATTTGAATTGATTTCAAATGTGTTTGATGCTGGTGTTGATTTAAAGTCACAACATACTGAAGTCTTGAGAGTTTAATTTTTGCATTCTCCAGCACATGGCAAAGATGCTGAATTCCTGACTCTCCTAATTTATTATCACTCAGATCGAGCTCTGTCAGGTGTGAAGGATTTGCACCAAGCGCTGAAGCTAGAGCAGCACAGCCTTCTTCTGTAATCCCACTGTTCTTTAGCCTGCAAACAATAGAGCCACAAACAATAAGTTAAAAATTACTGAGACACTAAAACCTCTATTAATACAAATACATATTTCACATATACAAAAATCAAAGGTAAAAGATAAATTACACACCATCATTCATGTCTTAATGGGTATGCTTTTGTAGTGCAAAAACAACCCCATCAGTTTTTATGCTACAAAAAGATTATTTCTGTAAATTTTTAAAATTCAATAAGAATTACATGAAGAATATTATATAATTAAATTAAATACAATTATACTGAAAACTAACTTTAGCTTCTTAGGTCTGCAGTGTGAATCCTCTAGTAGAGCAGAGATTTTCTTCATTTTGGAATCTCCTTGTATTTTCTCACTTAAATCCAGGTCTCTCAGCAGTAAGGGGTTGCTTCCTAGAACTGTAGTCAGAAAATTACAGGCTTCCACCGCACCAGAACTTTTCAGCAACCTGCAAGAGAAAATAAGAATGTTTCAGTTTTTATATGATTTTGCAAAGGTTCCAATTCTAACACCAAATATGCATGTATGACAAAAAGAGTCGAGCCAAGTCTCAGAAATAGAAATGTGGTTAAACGAATAAGCAGGAAATTATTTTTAAGCCAGCTCTTTTTCTGGTTCACCAGTGTATTCTCAGAAATTAAGTATACACACATAAAGTATGTCTCTTTGTTTATAAACTATTATAAAGTTTATTAAAGCAGAAACATTTACACACTCAAATTTAAGCACTATGTGTTTTTGGTTAATTAGGTTAATTTTGGTTTATTAACCTTAGACTTTCAGCTGTGAATAGGTGAAGCATTATCAAGTACTGAACTTGCAATCTCCTATGTGGACTTGGATGTTTGTTGTACATAAAACTGTAATAGACATAGCTCACCTCAGTGTCAGTTTACGGTGTGGCTGTTTCTGCAAATTAGTGAGCAGCTCCACTCCTTTGTCTCCAGGGTCATTACCTTTGAGATCCAGCTCTATCAGGTGTGATGAGGGGTTTGATTGCAGAGCCGAAGCCAGATCAGCATAACCTTCTTCCTTAATGTTATTATCGCTAATTCTGAAATAAATTAAATAAAAGCAAAAACAATCTTACGTGTGTTACAAATATTTATAATTCAATTATAATTGTAAGAAACATTTAAAATTTTTACTTCTTATTAATAAGATATTATTATTGTATACATTATTTTGTTTTTCTGATATGACCTATAACTGCACACAACAATTAAGACTACCAATCACAAATATTCCACCTTAAAAAACGCATGATACTGTATACAAACTGTGCATGTAACTTATTTTTATGTCTGATGGCCATGTTACATGTTGTGTTTGACATGTATCTGTAAAGAAACACTACTTACAAAAGTTTTTGTAACATGCAGCTTGAATTCTTTAGTAGATCAGAGAGTTGCTTCACCCCTGAATGTCCTATATTATTTCCACTAAGATCCAGCTCTGTTAGGTTTGAGGGGGTTGTTTGGAGGGCTACAGCCACAGCAGCACAGCCGTCCTCTGTTATACTGCAGTTACTCAGCCTGCAAATAGATTGAATACCTTTTAATTAAAACATTTCAATAAAAAGATCTGAACAACAGACTTCCTTACCTCCTTAGCAGACTTAAGCACTATTCAGATGTAATTCATTTAATCTCTGTGAAGCAAATCATGCCAATATGAACTCCCTGGCCAAAAAAACATTTTCACCATGCGTGTTTAAGGTGGTAGTAACTTTAGGCTCCTGCCTAAATCATCAGATTGCATGAGGATGATCAGGTTATAAATGCCTACAGGGTGAGCGACGGGATTCAGAAATTGAAAAGAGGTGGTAAGGTTGTAACAGACCTGGTGAATGTCTTGTTGCAAAGCAGATGTTAATTACTGGCAAAAACAAGTGATTGGATTTGTCCATGCCAGACACCATTTTGCTAAATTTGCTGGAGTATCAAAGCGTATGGTCATACCAGTCTACCAGCATAGGCAAAAATCCTAGTCTAGGGAAAGCATCCACAAAATCTGCTCCAATCTGGTCTGCCCAATTCTTTGATGCAAGAGTGGCTGAACAGTGATGTTGCCTACATCCAGAAACTTGTCCAGTCCATGCCATAACGAATTGCAGATGTTATTCATGCTCATGGAGGCATTATGGGCTATTGTGACTAATTGAGATTATGCTGCTCTACCTTGAAACACTAAAATATGTAAAATGACAACAAAAATAAGTTATGCAGGGAAGTTGACTATCCCAACCTAATGACAATGCTAATGTCAAGCTGCATTTAATTAAGACAACTAGATAAATAATTATGGTAAAAGAAATCAAGATCATTTTCAATATTTGAATGTATGGTGGATTACAGGAGATACTACTTCACCTTATTGTTCTGAGTGTAGACTTCGGATTCTTCAGTCCAGCAGAGAGCTTTAACACTCCAGAATCCTGGAGATTATTATTGCTCAGATCCAGCTCTTTCAGGTTGGAGGATTTACAGTCGAGAACTTCGAATAAAGCTGAACAGCCTTCCATCATTAATTCACATGCCTTAAGCCTAGATATAAAATTGGTCAGAAGGAAAAAAAAATACAACTTTGACCTATCAATTAATGACTTGGGCATCCAATGAATTACCACATTATATTCCACCAGTCACTCATATATTATTGTCTTATCAAAATTTAAGTACTAAGAGAAACTTTCTTACATCAGAATCTCCAGTTTACAGTTTGGATTCTTCATTCCAGCAACCAGACACTTCATTCCTGAATCCTGAAGGTTATTGTTGCTGAGATCCATCATCCTCACAGTGGAGGAGTTCAAGCTGAGAATGCTGGCTAGAGTAGTGCAGCTTTCCATGGTTAAATTACATTTATTGAGCCTAAGGAATAATATCAGATTAGTGGTCTTTTAAAGTCAATTCATAATGCAGATAAATGACATTGGTGGATCTTGTCTCTCATTCATGACACACAATTATATCTAAAAGTCTGAACACCCCCAGTAAAATTACATGTTGTGTTGATTTTTTTAAACTAACAATAACTTAATACATCCTCTACAGGGAGCATACCTAAATACGATCTTTTTCTATAGTGGAAGTTTCTAAAGGAGTGGACAACTATAGGGGTGGAGAACTTAAACTTAAGACCACTTTACAAATCTATATGTTGTTACAAAGACAAATGTCTGTTTCAGCAAATTAATATTGTGGTACATTTTTGTAAAGATGTCTTTTGATATAATTTTGTAATATTTCTTTCACTCTTAAATTTTCAAGTTTACCATAATTGAAAAAACTAGAACATAAAATACAAAATGTACCATATCTTTTGCACAGGCTGCATGTTATGTGTTATTTTTTCTCATATGTTAAATTCAGCAAACAATCAGCAAATGCAGAAGCGTGATCTCTGTAGAGGATGTGTTAACTAGTCAATTATAGAATTACGGACATGTAATTTGTCCAAGAATGCCTAAACTATTGCATACATCTTAATCCAAAATTGCTACTTTCAAAATATTCTGCTAACACAAATTACAGAATATATAGAAATAACAAATTTGATAGCTTGTCTAAAAAGTCATAATAAGTAATAATGTAACTGCCAGCATGATTATGCCCATAATGTCCATTAACTAAAATATGGGCTTGTTCCACACATGATGGTTGCATTTTCATCTAAATAAGTTTATGAAATATCCGGATATACTTATAAATAACAACTTGCAACTGTGACAGGACTGCATGTTGATATGCTAAAAATGATCAGTGGTGTTTTAGAATGAGTTACTGAGAATGAGGAAATTAGTGTATTTCTTTTTAGTACCTATTTATAACACCAGAAAATCTGTTAATCTTACAACCTGAGTGACTAAATTATTGCAGTTTTGACTTCAATGGATAACATAACTTCATCTATATCATATATATCATATATATCATATCATAGATATCATAATCATTAAAACGCTCAAGTTTGTCTATGCAATTAAGATATTTTTTTTATTTATACTAAAGCAAAACTATTAAATAAAGAGTGATACCAACCTAAGCACCTTTGTTTTACAGTGTGAATCTTTCAGTAAAGAATGTAGCTGCTTTACATCTGAGTCTCCTTGCATTTTCTCACTTAGATCCAGCTCTTTTAGCAGCAAGGGACTTTTTCTTAGAGTTTTAGTCAGAGAAGCACAGGCTTCCTCAGCAGCAGGAGTCTTTAGAAGCCTGCAGAGAAAGAACATATCTCACATCATCTGTAAAACACACTTTCTGAGTGCAATATTAAAGTATGTGCACCAAATGATGATACCAAATGTTGCATTTACTATTCTGTGCACAGACTTTCAGAATAAAAATGTGTTTCTGTTGGGTCCTGACTATCAGTTTAGATAGGTTTAAACTGGTTGCCTCTTGGAAGATAAAGATATTGAAACAGATGCAGGAGTACATCCATCACTGCACAATGGCAGAACAAAGGGGCAAATCTAAATATATGCAAATGTGCGAATCACTTAGCTACCCAAGTGTAATTTATTACAGCAGCCTAACTTTGGGGGACTTTAAAAGCAATAAATAATATTTATGTCTTCATTAGTATATTTGATTGTCTCTGCAGTCATCTCACAACAGTAACACACTTTAAATAGTGTTTTAAACAGGGTGATAAGCAAGTTCTTTAAAGAAATTTAATTTCAATTGCAATAAAAAAATTATTTATTTCTTACTTAAGTGCTTTGAGTTTACAGCTTTCATCATTCAGTAAATCAGTGAGCTTCTCCACTCCTGATTCTCCAGGGTCATTCCCTCTGAGATCCAGCTCAATCAGGAGTGATGCAGGTTTTGATTTCAAAGCTGAAGCCAGAGCAGCATATCCTTCCTCTGTTATACTGCAGAATGAAAGTCTTAATAGAAGACAAAAATATATTTTTGGCATTAAAACAAATGAAAATTACAAGCACCAAATGATGATAACAAATGTGGCATTTACTATAGTGTGCACAGACTTTCAGAATAAAAAGGTGTTTCCGTTGGGTCCTGACTATCAGTTTAAATAGCTTTAAACTGGTTGCGTCCTGGAAGATTAAGATATTGAAACAGATGCAGGAGTACATCCATCACTGCACAATGGCAGAACAAAGGGACAAATCTGTCACACCTCCGGGTCTCCCTGACACCGCAAATCTCCCGGACTCCATTTCCCAGAGTGCACTATCTAATGATGTCACACTCACATGTGCCCAGTCAGCCAATCACTCACGTTCTAACTCACCTGAGTACTAATTTGTTCCACCTGCTTCTCATCACCCAGTCTGCTTATAAACAACTCACACATACACACTGCAAAGTTTTGCCAACACTGAGCGGTTTCTCTCTTGCCTTTGCTGTATTGTCTGGTTACGACCCCTTTTGTCTTCAACTCTGTGCTTTACTGTCAATTTGTCAAATAAACCTCCTTTGACTTTTAGCTCTGCACATGTCGAGTCCAGTTCTTTGTTCCTGACAAAATCTAAATAAATGTAAATGTGCCAGTCACTTAGCTACCCAAGTGTAACTTATTACAGCAGCCTAACTTTGGAGGACTTTAAAAGCAATAAAATAAATTAATCATAAATACAGCACACATCAATAGTTTTTGGCATTAAAACAAATTATTGTTAACAAACTAAAATGTAAAGCACACAAAATCCTGTTAGTCGCCAATGCAGTGGTTGGTGTAGCTCAGTGGATAACGCCACTACCCGCCAGGGAGCCACCACTACATGTGGGAGGTTTGAATCCTGGTCTGGGTGACTATGATGTGCTACACCAATAAGAGTCAAGACTCCTAACACTACATTGGCCTACCTGTAATATGATTAACTTTGTAAGTCGCTCTGGATAAGAGCGTCAGCTAAATGCCATAAATATAGAATATTATTGATTTTAGCTTTGTAGCAGCAAGATAACAGAAAGCACTTCAAATGTCAAGTGTATTTAAATGCCTAGAACTCACCTCAGTATCTCCAGTTTACAGTACTGACTCTTTAGTATATAACAGATCTGCTGCACTCCACTATTTCCAAGTTTATTATTACTTAGATCCAGCTCTCTCAGATGGGAAGGATTTGAACAAAGAGCTGATGATAAAGCAGCACACCCTGCCTCTGTAATACCACATTTATTCAGCCTGCAAACAGAGTCATAGCAGATGATGAAGATGGAGATGATGAAATGATGAATGAATTAGGAAGGTCTTATGCTATTCTGTTAAAATGTATTATAAAAATATATGTACAATAAAATATCATTTAAACCACAAATGACAAAATACCAATGGTCAGTTAATTCTCTATGTTAAAAAAACATTTATCAAAAACTAAATTGAACTACATACTTAAGTGTCTTAGGTCTGCAGTGTAAATCTTCCAGTAGAGCAGAGAGCTGCTTTATTTTTGGGTCTCCTTGTATTTTCCCAATCAAATCCAGCTCTCTCAGCAGTAGAGGGTTTTTTCCTAGTACTTTAGTCAGGTAAGAGCAGGCTTCCTCTGCAGCAGAACTTTTCAACAGCCTGAGAGTAGACACACACACAGATATTAGTAGCAAATTTAAAGTCATAGTTATAAACAGAATATTTTAAGTCATTCTGGTTTACTTTATTTCATTTTGAGTAAGTAAAAAAAACAAGTTTAAAAGTCAAAATTGAATACAGGTTAAAGCCACTTTGATGGTTCACTAAGGCCGAAAAGCTCTAAAAATGTCTTAAACATTTATTAAACATTTATTTTACATGGCAATTCCATGCAAGCAAAAAAGCTTGTGTAAGCTTTGATCAAAATGTCTAATATTTTGGGCAGAAACAGTATTTTAAAGATTTCTTCTCCAGAAGTATATTATTTAACAACTAAATACACATCCTCAATGCTTAGAGAGGATTTATTTCTCTCTAATATTTACCTTAACTTTGTTAGTTCATGGTTTGGGTCCTCTAGTAGATTAGTAAGAAGTTCCACTCCTTTGTCTCCAGGATTGTTCCCTTTGAGATCCAACTCTATCAGGTGTGAAGAGGTGTCTGATTTGAGAGCTGAAGCCAGAGCGGCATACCCATCCTCTGTTATTTTACAGTTTGAAAATCTAAAAAAAGAGGACAACATTAGTTATCAATAAAGAGGACACAGAGAAGTGACGCAAGAAACAAGAAATGAAGAAAATGAAATAATATCCCACACTGAAAATGCTGCTAGAATCATTGTATCTGTACTTTTAATATCGTTTTTGAGAACATCTCTGTTGAGGACCTTAATGTACTGTATTTAGGCTCAAAAATTACTTATTTACGTATAAACATGTCTAATATTAATAACCAAGGTCAATTTTGAACCTTTTCTGGGGCTGTACTTGTTTTTTAAAATCATCTCACCCCAGTTTCTGAAGTTTAAAGGGAGAACTCAACATCTCACAGATCTGCTTCACTCCAGAGTTACCCAGTTGATTCTCACTCAGATCCAGCTCTAACAAATGCGAAGGGTTTGAACAAAGAGCTGATGATAGAGCAGCACAACCGTTCACTGTAATACTGTTCTTATTCAGCCTGCAAAAAGAGAATAATGTTAGAGGAAAGAATCACAAATGTATTAAAAATGGCTTATGGGTTTGTTACTGATGCATGCATACATTTTATTTTCTTTTACAAACAATTATTTAAAAATCTGTGCTGCCCATTTGGTACAGGTGATACCAACATACCTTCTCAAGTTTCAAAAACGTAAAACTAAAAAAAATGGTTTAAAAACTATGTAAAATACAACATCAATATATAAAATATTACATACTTTAGTTTTTTAGTTCTGCAGTGTAAATCCTTCAGCAGATCAGAAATCTTCTTCATTTCTGAATCTCCTTGTATTTTCCCACTCAGATCAAGCTCTGTCTCCAGTAAAGGGTTTGTTCCAAGAGTTCTAGTCAGAAAAGCACAGGTTTTCTCCGCAGCAGTACTATTCAGCAGCCTGCATAAAGAGAGAAACAAGCAACATTCAACAACAAATATCATATATTTTATATTAATAAATATATTAAGTATTAATGGGTGATAAAATGGTTGAAATTGTTAAAGATGGATTTATGTGAAACACTTGATAAATAACAATTTATATTCCTATTAAAATCATGTGTGGTAGTAGAAACAGTTTACCTAATTGTTGTCAGTGTACAGTTTGAATCTTTTATTAGATCAGTAAGCAGCTTCACTCCCTTATCTCCAGGGTCATTCCCTCGGAGATCCAGCTCTATCAGGTGTGATGATTTCAGAGCTAAGGTCAGATCAGTGTATCCTTCCTCTGTTACACTGCAGAATGAAAGCCTTGAGGGAAAAATATGTTTGTTGTATTAAAAAGCATAGTGGACATTTATTTTTAAATGGCTTATAGGTAAACTGCATTAATCTGTTTGCATTTCTTGTACAATAAAATCATTAAAAATGTATCTGTATATGTATCTTTTTTTTTTTTTTTTTCGACTGAAATGACTAGAACTTACCCAAGTTTTGCTAGTTTACAGTACTGATTGCTCAGTAGACTGCAAAGTTGCTTCACTCCAGAGTTTCCAAATTTATTCCCACCCAAATCCAGCTCAATCAGGTGGGATGGATTTGAAGATAGAGATGATGCCAGAGCAGTACAGTTTTCATCTGTAATACTGATGTTAGTCAGCCTGCAAACAAACAATAATGATGGGGAAAAGTTACTTAAAATGAATGTAATCCAAAAAACTGTTATCTTCTGCAAGTGTTTTGTGGAAAATGCATGTACATTAAAAGTAATTTCAAGAGTATAAAAAGTAGGAATTACATTAATCCCATAAGCGAGGTCATTTGATATACTGCCTGTACTGGTATACCATGATATTGACCCACAGTGTGATTCTCATTCCAATTTTAGAAGTATTGATAGATATTGAGCATTATTGAGCAAGTGATAATATTCTATTCTATAATACAGTGGTGTTCATGCTGGGGTTTTTTTTTTTGGCTGTCAAATTCTAATTTTCTAAATGATCATTTCCCCTGTCCCTACTTTAGAGATAAATGTGATAAATGCAATTTGCTTATTGCTAAAGATTGTCTTGAAATAACAGTTTCAACAGCAATATATTATTTTAGTATAGCGTAGAATACCAAGTTAACTTAACATGTCTCTATTTAAAAAAACACATTAAAATCCAACTATATATAAATTCATACTTAAGTCTTTCAGGTCTGCAGTGTAAATCTTCCAGCAGAGCAAAGAGCTGCTTCATTTCTGAGTCTCCTTGTATTTTGCCACTCAGATCTATCTCTCTCAACAGTAAAGGATTGACTCCAAGAGTTGTAGTCAGATATTCACAGGCTTTCTCAGCATCACTACTTTTCAACAGTCTGCAAAGATGAGAAGAAATAACATCATACTATCAATTGCAAAACTCACAATTTTAAAGAACCATTCTCTTTTGTAAATTCCTTCCCAGAATGATTAATGATTCTGAACTGTCATTTTAATTAGCGCCTACTATGTTACTAATACCAAGTTTTAAGAGGAGTACTAATCTAACCCTAATATTGTGCATGTTTACATTACGCTCACATTACCAACACTTACACATTACCGCATGCTCACATTACCAACATGTTCCATAAAACTTACCTCAGCGTATTCAGTTTACAATATTTATCCTTTAGCCGTTTAGTAAGGAGCATCACTCCTTCTTCACCAGGATCATTCCCTCTGAGATCCATTTCTTTCAAGTGTGATGTTGATTGTAGAGCCGAGGCCAGAGCTGCATATCCTTCTTTTGTTATACTGCAATCTGAAAGTCTATACAGAAGGCAGAAATTGCTTTTTAGTATTATAAAGGAGTTTTCTACTGCACTGTAAAAATTGTTCAAGGGTTTAAATTAATTTGTATTTGGAGTTCAGTAGTAAGCTATCAGATATAAAGTCTATTTTGTGAATGCAACCAGTTTACTTAAGTTAAGACATTTCTTTTCAGTCAATTTTGCATCTTTTGCATTTGCCATCGATGACAATGCTACTGTAATTGTATTTTTGGATGCATCTTTATTCTATAATGTCTTTGAGCTAGATGAACTCGATCGCTACTATAATGAAAAAAACTAAGAAATAAACTGCATGAAATAAACAATATAACATTTTAAGCTATTTTAGTTATCATTTCCAAGAATCTTACCTCAGTTTCTGCAGTTTGCAGCACTGATTGTTTAGTAGAGAACAAATCTTCTCCACGCCAGAGTTTCCTAGTTTATTCTCACTCAGGTCCAGCTCTATCAGGTGTGAAGGATTTGAACAAAGAGCTGTTGACAGAGCAGCACAACCTTCCTCTGTAATATTGCTCATATTCAGTCTGCAAAAAGAGAGAAATGGTTGACAAATCTTGAATAATCTTAAATGCAGAATATTGCTTTGAAAAATTGTAAACCTGTACATGCATATTGACATTATGACTCTCAAACACATCTACTAAAAGTCTTTTGATTTAGTTAATTTTTTGTAGGCGATGCAAGCAAAATTTGTCTCTACCCATCAACTAACAAGCAAAAAACAACACAGATGATAATAATAATAATAATAATAATAATAATAATAATAATAAATTATATTACATACACAAGTTTCTTGGGTCTGCAGTGTGAATCCATCAGTAGAGCAGAGAGTTTTTTCATTTCTGAATCTCCTTTTATTTTCCCACTCAGATCCAGCTCTTGCAGCAGTAAGGGGTTTGCTTTTAGAGCTGTAGTCAGAGAAGCACAGACTTCCTCTGCAGCAGCACTTTTCAACAGTCTTCAAAGAGAGAAAGGAATTACTTGTCAATAACAGTATACTGACTATAGCTCCCACTCCTTTTCTGGTCCAATGTAAGAATATATCATGCTTCATATAGATTTTTTATAGTGATTACATTATTAACGCAAGGAATGATAAAAATATATATCATAGTAAGGCATACAAAAATAAAATAGTTAAATACACACTACGACATTTATTTTAACTGTTACTCATTTTTCTGGAGTAATTGTCTTTGAGGTTTGAGCTCAGTAAACAGTTTCACTACAGGATCATTTTCTCAGAGATCCAGAGATCCATCCCTCCATGAGATGTTCATGATATTTATATTTAAGACCTCAAAATCATTCATTTTTACATGCAATTTTCATGCAAATAAAAACTCTGATAAAATGATGTATGTATATATGTATATTTTGGGCATAATCACTGTATACAGTTACAGACTTATTCATCAATAGATTGAGCGACAAAATAACCCACAAAGTGAAGGTTTTTAGATATTTGTGCCAATTTATTAAAAATCAAAATGTAAAATATCATATGTACACAAGTGTGCACACCTTTTGATATAACACCCAAATGTGAGTTGAGATGCATTTTGTAATTCTGCACCTGATAATGCTTGAGATGTTTCTACAACTTAATTGGAGTCCACCTGTGGTAAATTCAATTAATTGGACGGGATTGCCAACACCAAGTTCTGCCCCATGGTTGACAGAACTTAGCAGACAATCGGCCATCCAGGCAGCACTTCACAAATCACGACTTTATGGTAGAGCCAGACAGAAACCACTCGTTATTAAAAGGCACATGACATGATTTTAATACCAAGTGTCACATTCAGAGGAAGCCAGCGACCGCTCATCACCTGGCAAATGCCATCCCTACAGTGGAGCATAGTGGTGTCAAAATCATAATGTGGGGATGTTTTTTTAGCAGCAGGACCAGGGTGACTGAGAAATGTCTTTGAGTGGCCCAGTCAGAGCCTAGACTTAAATCCAACTGAACATTATCTGTGGAAGGAGCTGAAAATGGCTGTGTACCTGATAGAGCTTGCAAGGATATGCTAAGAGGAATGGGCAAAAATGTCCCAAAACAAGTGTGCCAAGCTCGTAGCTTCCTTCCCAAGACGCCTTGAACCTTGAATTGCTGCCAAAGGTGCATCTATCAATTATTATGCTAAGGGTGTGTACAGATATGTAATCCCTAAATAATCGATTTACGTCAGTAAAGTAAAACAGCATATTTTCTAAAAAATTGTTTTTACTTATAATAATTGGCGATAGTGTGTAGATATTTGAGGCAAAAAAGAACTCAATCTATTTTCTGTAACGTAATAAAACATGGAGCAGGTGAAAGGGTGCAGACTTTTCCGGCTTGACTGTATATTATTTATATACAATAAAAAAGAACATTTTCCAAGTTTATCACTCTTTTCTATCTTTACCTCAGTTTTGTCAGTTTACAGTTTGTATCCTGTAGTAGGCCAGTAAGAAGTTCCACTCCTTGGTCTCCAGGATCGTTCCCTCTGAGATCCAGCTCGATCAGGTGTGATGAGGGGTTTGATTTCAGAGCTGAGGCCAGAGCAGCATATCCTTCCCCTTTTACACTACAGAATGAAAGTCTGGAGAGACAGCATATGTTAGCTGTATCAAAAAAGCACGGCAAGCTTTTAAAGAACCTATATATAATATACACATTGTTTTGCATTATATGTAATCCATTTATTGTCTGTTTGTGTATTACAAAAGTGTTTTTAAAAGGAAACAAATACAACTCACCCCAGTATCTGCAGTTGACACTTCTCATTGTTCAGTAGATTGCAGAACTCTTTCACTCCAAAGTTTCCTACTTTATTGCCTTTCAGATCCAGCTCTGTCACATGTGAAGGATTTGAACATAGAGCTGAAGATAAAGCAGCACATTCCGTCTCTGTGATATTGCTTTCAATCAGCCTGCAAACAGAGTAATGGTGGAGAAAATTTCACTTTGACATTTTGACATTTCACTTAAAATTAATGGAGTGAAAAAACAAAAAAAACTAAGATAGACATTGCTGTGTTATTTTGGGTTATGCTATGTTATTAGCCATCACAGTCAATATTTATTATTTGTTAGGTATAGGCCCATTTAAACATTTATGTACTTGTGTATCAAGCTTTCCTCATTATTACATGGGTTAGTACATGTACATTACGGTTGTAAGATGCTCTGGATAAGAGCATCTGCTAAATGCCTTAAATGTAAATGTTAAATGTACATAATTTAACACTTATTAAGTGAAAATTAAAAATTGCATTATTAGTTTCAATAATGTAATATGAACACTTTGGCATTGTTTTGGCATTGCCTGACATTTAATATATTAGACTGATATGCTTGGTATACATACAGTACATTTTATATATTTGGTCCTGAAATATCATATGGCTCTTTAAAAGGACATCATTTTTGGTACATTTGAGATTATTATAGTAAAAGACTTCTGTATGAATGTTCTTCATATACTCTGTAACATGATCTCCTACTGTCAGACTTGATAAGCGTAGCATTTGTTCAAAATGGACATTTATAAATAACCAGTTAACAACTTGATTCACCTGTAACTGTATAATGGCCAGTTCTCTAGTTTATCTGGATTGGCTGGACTGGCAGTCTATGGTCAAAGCTAGCATGGAATGCTAATTGTTAGCCAGTTATCTCCCCAGTATTTTTTTCACCAGGTTTATAAAGGGAAATAAAAAACTGTTCTCTGCCCCTCAAGTCAGTGCTAGTGTAGCAAGTGTTAAGACGTATTAACCAATGTTGTTTGTTTTATAAAACGGTAGAAATGTGAGGGGGATTTGTTGAGGTTTTTGATGGCTGAAACTGTTATAATGGGCTAAAAAGGTTCCAGGTTTCCCCTCCGCCTCCGATCCCCTGAACTCCAACTCCTAGAATCTGCCACCCGATGACGTAACAGTCACGTGTCAATCACCACCCAATCCCGTTCCGTTTCCTTGCTCGTCATCCCTGGAGTACTGACTACATCCACCTGTTTGTCATTAACTCTGTTTGCTTACATACCCATGGTTTTCAATTCACACTTCGCAAAGTATTGCCACACACGTATCTTACCGAGTGGTCTCTTCCTGTGATTCTTGCTCTGACCTTCTGGCTTTGACTCTGTTTGATTTCTGGTTTTCCCTCTTGTTTTATCTGCTTATCTGATTACTTGTTTAGTTTTTGACTCTCTTGCATCCTGGTTTATGTCTCTACCTGTCCCTTGTGCTGTATTCGCCTGGATCCTGTTTTTGAGCCTCACTGCTAACCTGTCAATAAAACCTAGCTTTGCTTTTAGCTCAGTGTGCGTCATTCTGACTTCGTCCATCACACACTTTCAATATTCACAGTTTCCTTCAAGGTTTCCATATTTTTATAAAAAAAAATAAAAGAATACATTAAACTACACACCTAAGTTTCTTTGGTCTGCAGTGTAAATCCTCCAGCAGAGCAGAGAACGGTTCAATTCCTGAATCTCCTTGTAGTTTCCCACTCAGATCCAGCTCTTCCAGCAACAAGGGGTTTTTTCCTAGAGTTTTAGTCAGAGAAATACAGGCTTTCTCTGCTGCATCACTCTTCAGTAGTCTGCAGACAGTGGAAAACACTCACATTACCACAATTTTACACTGAAGATTTTTAACAACCATTGTCACCAGTGTTTCTTTTTCAACAGTGTGGTATGATATCGACAAGAGAAGAGGCAAAACAGATTCTTGCTGCAATCTAGTCTATCTGGCTCCACGGATAGCAATGAAATTCCAGTTATTAAAAAAGATGCTCTATAAGTGCATTATTAAATAATCAAATAACTATAAATTTACATTTTCTAACATTTCCATTACCTCAGTGACTTCAGTTTAAATGCTGGATCCTGTAGAAGGTCATTAAGAACTTTCACTCCTTTTTTTCCAGGGTCATTCCCTCTGAGATCCAGCTCTTTTAGCTGTGATGAGGGGTTTGATTTCAGAGTTGAAGCCAGAGCAACATATCCTTTCTCTGTTACACTGCAGAATGAAAGTCTAAAAAGAAGACAAAAATGTATGGTACTCATATAGTTTATATCATATATAATATATATTTATATAATACAGTTTATTTTTGGTTATTTTGTATTTTTCATGTCATCACAAACATGATAAACACAGCCATTTCTGCTAGAGATCCTGCAGCATTTTCATACCTGCATTGACTAGTATATCTACAGGACAATGCACAATATTGGTATTATTAATATTTTTTAATATATGACATTTGGAGACCGGGACATCAACAAATAATATTGTAGAAATCAAAGAAATCCTGAAGGCTTTGCAACACACAGTGATTGTACATATGACTACTTGTTGTAAAGACATGGTGTTAGATTGCATCATGCATCACTTTTGTAGTGACACAGAATAAACTCTTTTTTTCCAGAGCACTTCAACACTGCTGTATTTGCCAGGCATCACAATAGAAAGTGCCTTTTTTCATTTTGTCTGTTCAGATATTGCATTTAATAAGACCTCCTATAATTTACGTGTTATTGGCTATTAAGAAACACTAATCAATCAATCAATCAATCAATCAATTAGTCAATGTTTATTTGTATAGCGCTTTTTACAACTAATGTTGTCTCAAAGCAGCTTCACAGCAGTTTATATACAGGGTACATTAAGAGCGTAGGGATCTTTGACTGTAAAGCACTTTGGTTTTAAATGTGCTATATAAATAAAATTGACTTACTTGCTTACTTACATACATAAACATGATGAGCTTACCTCAGTTTCTCCAATTTACATTTAGGACTCTTAAGTCCGGCACAAAGCTGCTCTATTCCTGTGTCATTTAGAGCATTGTTGCTCATGTTTATCAGAGTCAGTCTGCAAGATTCTGAGCCAAGAACTGTACACAGAGCCGAGCAGCTCCTCTCTGTCAGGTTACAGCCATTAAGCCTGAAAGTAAAATATGTCAGAAAAAGAAGAGTAATTTAAAAAATGATAAATCTACACTATAACAAACATCACACTTTAAGAATAAATATGACGGCAGACCATATACTAACTTATGAGACTTGATCTCCAACAGTAGTCACTGAATTTTTAGTAGGGTAGCTTTAATATAGTCACCGACATAAACTGGATTATTAATATTATGTTGTAGTTTTATGATCATTACACATAAAACATAGTAGATTGTCTAATAGTTGGTGTGTTTTTTTAAACCTAGTTTTACATTTGTGTTGGATTCAGCCTCCTGACACACATTCAGACCAAACCTGCATCCTTTAACTACAGAAAAAATGTTTTCAGTATACACAGGGATATACCCCTATAAAGTTCAAACCAATGGACTGTCTTCTGCAGAGCTCAGAACCCTAACTTCACATCATTAAATATGTTTGGGATTACTTTGATTGTGAGAAGCAAAAAATTTAACCAACACCTAAGACTTGGCAGGTGTGGAAAAATATTGATTTTTAAACAAGCTAAAAATAAAAAACCTGAGTTTTGACTATGGTCATTAACTACATTAATATTCATAAAATCACAGCAAAGCTTGTCGCAAATGGTTGAACCCTATTATGCTGGGGCCGAATTACTTTCTTTGACATGCCTCCTTAACCAACACAGTTTTTAAATGTATTGTATGTCTTGTTAATATTTGCAGGTACAGGATTTACTTACAAAGCAGATGTAGCATCTTTGACCACGGGCAACAGTCTCCTGAGACACTCATCTGATCTGATGTACTTCTGTAACTCAAATACATCGAGTTTATCTTTTGATGTCAGCAACACAAAGACCAGAGCTGACCACTGTGCAGGTGAGAGCTCAGCCTCAGAGAGACGTCCTGAGCTCATGTAACTCTGGATCTCTTTCACCAAAGAGTCATCATTTAACTCATTCAGACAGTAGAACAGGTTGATTGATCTCTCTGGAGATGGATTTTGTTTAAACATTAACTTGATGTAGTTAACTATGTCCTTCTGGCAGTCAGTCTTGCCTTTGGTCTCTTTCAACAGATCTCGAATGAGCTTCTCATTAGACTCCAGAGAGAGACCCAGAAGGAAACGAAGGAAAAGGTCCAGGTGTCCATGGTGACTCTCCAAGGCCTTGTCTACTGCAGTCTTGAGCAAATCAAAGACTTCTGTTTTGTTGCTGTCCTGTGATGTGGACTGTTTGTCTAAAACATTCTTGTTCTCATTTCTGAGACAAATGTATGCAAATAAGGCAGCAAGGAACTCTTGAATACTCAGATGAACAAAGCTGTAAACTGTGCCAAGAAATCTGACGTTCTCCTGAGTGCACAGTCCTGAGTACACAGAGATCTTACTAGGGTCAATGCCACATGCCTCCAGATGTCTTGTATAGAAGATCAGACTGTTTTCTTCCAAGTGCTGAAAGGCCAACTTTCCCAGTGATAGAATGCCCTCTTTATCCCAGGGTGTGTCCACAGAGTTCTTTTTATTGTACTTTAGATTCCCCTGTATGGTCTGAAAGATCAGAAAGCATGCGTACATTTCTGTCAGTGTCTTTGGCGTATCCTTCCTATCCTTTTCTTTCAAAATGTTCTGGAGAACAGTGGCTGAAATCCAACAGAAGACAGGGATATGACACATGATGTGGAGGCTCCTTGAATCTTTAATGTGGTCAATTATTTCTTTGGCCAGTTCCTGGTCACTTATTCTCTTTCTGAAATACTCATCCTTCTGTTCATCACTGAAGCCACGTAATTCTGTCACCCGGTCAATAAACTCAGCAGGGATCTTACTGGCTGCTGCTGGTCTAGTGGTTATCCAGATCAGAGCAGAGGGAAGTAGATTTCCCTTGATGAGGTTTATCATCACTACATCCAGTGGGGCCGACGTTGAGACATTACACAATGTTTCATTCTCGAAAGTTAGAGGAAGCTGACATTCATCCAAACCATCAAAGATGAACATGATTTTGTACTTGTCTGAGAATCTCATTCCTTGTGTCTCCGGGAAAAAAAAATAGATGATGTCCATCAAACTATGACACCCCTTCTTCAAGTTCAGTTCTCGGAAAGGAAGTGGAAATATGAACTTGATGTCCTGGTATTCATTACCTTCAGCCCAGTCCAAAATGAACTTCTGCACACAGATTGATTTTCCCATACCTGCAACCCCCTGCGTCATCACAGTCCTGATAGGTTTGTGTTGTTCAGGTAAAGGCTCAAACATGGTATTGCATGTGATTTGTTTTTCTTGTTCCATTTGATTTGCATTTTTCTTTGCATTGTTGTTTTCAATGCGTCCGATTTCATGTTCTTTGTTGCCCTGTCCACCTTCAGTGATGTACAGATCTGTGTAGATCTTATCTAGAATCTTGGACTCTCCTTGCTGTGCAATTCCTTCATACACATGTTTGCACTTTTTACTCAGTTTCAGTTTGAGTGCGCGTTGTTGAAATCCAACCAGGTCATCTAATTTAAAACAAAATAAAGAATTAGAAAACAATAGAAATGTTATACATGCTGAAACAATAGTATAGGGACTCAGGGGTGTTATAAGTGGGTGAAAACGTAGGACGATTCCAAGGGCCCCAAAGGGCTCCGTAAAGGTGGCATTTTGTTTGTATCTTGTATCTGATTTTTAGGCTTCATTTGAAATGGTTCATGTATTAAATAATACTTAAAGGCTAGTTTTAGATATACTGTCAGCAACAGTCTTCCATTCTGTCAAACCCAATCACCATACACTTTAATATTTTAGGTAAGATTTGGGTAAAGTACAAATTAAAATAATATCTACATTGCTTCTGTACCGAATTTCACAATCTATAGCTAAATAAAATAGTTTTGTATAAATAATATATGTAGTCAACTAGTCAAAAACAGTTCATTATAAAGTTCTACTTTAATGGCCAAATGCTGCACTTTTAAGATGCATTAAATCTTTTGGCCAGTTGTGTAGAGTATATTAACATGCAGTTATAAAGGCTCTACTAATGGAAATGAGGCAAAGGGCCCATTCATTAAGTTTTCAGGGAACCCAAAATTGCTCCCGGTGCCCCTGTTGTGAATATTTTTGAATAAAGTCTTAAAACACCGAAACTAATCATTCTACATTAGCATATTAACAAACAATTGGACACACAATTTGGAAATTCTTTTTATCGGTTGATCTCTTACCTTGCAGTGCCTCAGCAAGGTCATTGTGTTCCATCAACTTCAGATAGAATAGCGTCATATTAAGAACGCCCTCTCTCAAGTTCCACATTTCCTCTTTCATATCTCCGTAATAATTTGTGTTTTTTCTTCCCAGAAGATTCTTGTACATTTGCAGCTCATGGTTTATAAACCCAAATATTTTTTTTTGAAGATCCTTGAGACAAAGCATAAACAAAATAAAAGATATATGTAGTTGAATAGGAGTCTCAAAAGAAGATTTCTACCAGACTGATCTTTATAGTTTGGTAATGGTACGCAATAGAATTTTAACACAAGGTACATAAGGCCAAGAGAGCAGTATACTTTTTAACTATATTGTTTTAAATACTTCTGAACTTTGAAAAAGGTCATGTGCGGAAAAAGGTATCATTTTTATGTTTGAGAAGCTTCCACATATTACTCCACTTCCAGGCTCTACGCACTCCACTGCTGGCCTCAAAGCTGGTGCGTTACAAGTGGATTTAACTATGTGGATAACTGGGTCTCCTTCTGGGAGCGACTGGCATCTTTTCAGTTTCTGCCATCCCTCTCTTTCTCTGTAGTGTTAAAGCTTCTACTAGCTGTTTAGGGAGAATGTCTGAACATGTTATTAATGTTAGTGTTAATAACTTCAATACTGAGATATAATCTGAGAATAATCTAGACTCGGTAGAAAGACTACTTCTCAGTGGATGTCACAGGATTTCATGTAATTTAACTAATGCTTTGTTACAAGCAGAAATGATTACTGTAATGCCCTCCTTACTGGGGTTCCTAAGAAAACCGTCTATCCCCTGCAACTCGTGAAGAACGCAGCAGCTCGGATCCTAACAAAAACTAAAAAGAGCTCATATCCCTCCTGTTCTGAAAGCGCTGCACTGCCTGCCTGTATCTATTAGGATAGACTTTAAAGTTCTGCTGCTGGTCTATAGGGCTCTAATTAATCTAGCACCTGCTTACATCACAGAATGTCTCTCTCTTTAACTCAGCATTTAGTTAAAAACTACATTAAAATGGTCACCCCATTACTGATGTCAACTGTCTGTAAAGCACATTGAGCTGCCAACGATATGCTCTATAAGGTGCTCTATAAATACACATTATTATTATTATTATTATTATTATTGTTATTATTGTTATTATTATTATTACTTAAGTTTGGCTGTTTCACTAAATGTGAGATCAGTGACTGTGATTTAAGTCACATATAAAATATTGTGTACAAAAGGTAAATTCTATTATTAGTAGGTATGTAATTTACACTGAAGATGTTGTACTTACATTGAAGATATTGTAGAGAAAATCTGTGCGCTTCTTCTGAAGCTTGCAGCTTTTTTGTTTTGGTAGTTCACAACTTTTCACATCTTGCGGCTCTGACCCTTTATGGTCTCTGCAATCAAAAGAAATCTCGTTTGATCAAATGACATTGGACAAATTGAATAATAATAATATAAATAATATAAATAATACATTTAAAGTCATTAAGGAATCTCTTTATACCTTTCCTCAGTGGGTGGCCTTTTTGGCTGAGCAGATGACTTAAATTTCTGTCTAAAAAGCAAAAGGGGAAAGCATTTTAGCATTAAAGATGAACTGCAGAATTTAATAACAGTTATGTCATTTGAACTCGATAGCTTCTGATCCCACAACATCATGTACATATTACATGCAGAATTGAACAGATCACTTCTAATTAAAATTTGTATTGCTGCATATATAATCAGTAATGTTATATTTTAGATATTAAAAAAATAATAAAAAATAAGTGGGGATAGTTCAAGTTGTAGCCTTCTTGCACTCCAGGCAAATGAAAGAGCCAAAACTACAGGCAAAAAGTAAACCCAAGTAAAATGGAAACAATGCATGTGCTTTTTACACCATCAAAGTACATCTGGATCTCCTCCCAGTGGTGCATGTATCGGCATCTAATTGGAGTCACCCCCACGATGGTTAAGCAGTGTACAAAGGCTACTACAACAAAAACCCTGAAGGAGATGAGGAGAGGTGCCATGTACTCAATTTCAGGCAGAGAAGGATGCAGTGCATGTGCTGCAAGGAAATGACAGGGTGTGGTTCAATAATGCCACACGGGAAACCATCTGAACTTCTTTGCTGCGAGGCTAGTTCAATTCAGAGCTCCCTATTGAAATTAATAGGATGCCATGAGGCGAAACTTAAAGTGGACATGTACTATAACCCCTTCAACTAATGCCTCCTGTGTCCTTCTGTCTCCTGGGATTTTACATGGAATGTTACTGTTACCATACCAGTAGCTTACAGCTGTCAGCAAACTCTAACCTAGGTTCTGCTTTGATGATGTAGCAGGCTTTTAAACTGTGGCTTACAGTAGTTTATTTTCTTTCTTGTTTAATTTTTGTTAAATTTTGTTAACTTTGTTATTCCCGATTCTGTTTATCCACATTATCATTTGCAGAGCTCTCCAATGACCAGTCACATGGCTAGCAGGTGTGTACCTCAAATACTGATCGTAGGTGTTTCTTGACTCCCCCCCACAGTCTATTTTTCTTAGTGAATTCACAAACAGCAATTTGTATGTGTTTACTGCTGTTAGCAGATGTACCAAAAGCTGCAGGGGAAAGTTGTCACAGTGGGTTACTGCAGACTAATGAACCCGCACTCTCTAATAGGCTTCACCTGCCTCTCTCCTTGGCATGGAAGAGAAAGTGGAAGACTATCAATCACACATGCTCATTAGACTATTAAGCCACAGCCACACTGTTACCAGATAGGTCTGATAACCGATTTTTTATTTTATTCTTTATTCAAATTGTAATTTAGTATCTTGCCAGCATTTGTAATAATAATAATAATAATAATATTCAATATCATTATTCATCAGAGAAGTCCCATAATTGGCCAATGTATGTCTCCAAAATTCTTCTCTCTTGTAAACTGGGCAGTTATAATCTTGGATATTATGTATATAATCAGTATGACCAAAGAAAACCATTTAACAAAACAGCTTTTTGCTGAATTTTTGTTTTCTTGCAGTTTTTACTCTCACACTCCCGGGTTCATCCTCCATCTCCAATGCTCCTCCGAACTCCAAAGCCCAGAGTACACCGTTGCAGCCACATGCTAGCCCCCGGCCAATTGCATTCCACATTCCCGCTCCTCCTCCACAAAGTTCTAACTACACACACCTGCACCTCATCAGTTCAGTTTGTATTTATATGCCTTCTCCTCACTTGCCTCTTCATGAGGTATTGCCAACATAGTTGCTTACTGAGTGGTTTCCCTATCGTTGTTCTAAGTGACTCTGCTCTTTTAAGTGACGAACTGCTCTTTTGGCTTACCCAGACCGTCCCATGGTTTTGGCCTTGTCTCTCCCTGTTGGTATATTAGCCCCGTCTACTATTTACGTGTTGCTGTCTACCTGTACTGCCTTGTGCTACAGCATTCTGCCTTTTAACTCTGCATGTATCTGGTCAGTCCCTCTGTCGTTGCATTTCCATACAACCACATATTTAGTTTTAAAACTTGGATTTGAGTGGATGATTTCAAAGAGGATAAATAGGTTACCGTAAATCGTTTAACGATTTGTACATTTACCCGTAATCTAATGTGAGCACCTTTAAATCAGCGCAGCACTGAGCAGTTTGGTATTGGCAATTGAGTCGAGCTGTTCCCCTTTATGGAGCCCTTTCTAAGCATGCATCTGAAAAAATGATAAGGAAGAGAAAAGAATGCCTTTCTTGAAGGGCTGGTGCCTCCGTGAAGTTGAGTTCATCCACTGACTGCTCACTCTTCAGCGACAAACAGGAGTCTGACCTTTCCTCAGTTCTACAATGAAAAGTGTAGTAGAAAAGGTATATCAGAAATTGCATCCAGTAAAATGCTGTTATGATCCTGTACCAACTAAAACCATAGCATGTTTATTTATTAATGACCTGCTAACATTACTTATTATATTCTGTCACAAAGCTGTCTTACAAAAACCTGGATCTAGACACCTAACAGACAAACCAAAGTAGGATTATTAGATTATAAGGACGACTATTAAGTACTTTATTATTGCTTCATCAAGTGCTTTCTTATTTGTTCACACAGACCTGCCCTTTGAAGTATGTGCTAACACACAATATATGTCTCCACAAATATTTGAGGAGATGGTAATAACATGCATCTGTGGAAGGGATTAAAATGAGCATGAAGGAAAAAACGAATACCTTTTCCGAGGAAGTGATTCCCCTTTGAATGGGAGAGGTTCTGCCTTTGACTGATCACTCTTCAAGCTGGAATCAGACAGAAAGGTGTGTTAGAAACTGTATACAATAATATGTAGTTGTTCCCATCACATGGCACCTTTGGAATCCATAAAAATGTTTAATAATGTCTACTAATGTCTAAATTGTTACAAACTGATTTGACTATTTTAGCCATGCCCCAGCACCTCCAGTTGTTCCAGCCCTCTTTCTTCTTCCTGGAAAGCAAGCTCAATGCAATGCACACTGATGTGCCCATGTTTTTTGTCAATTTGCCTAACAATACCTAATCTGGGAACAGCACAGCATCATCAGCAGAGCAGCACTGCCTGGGGCTGGGTGCCTTGCAATAGACACAACGAATCTGAGATTTACTTCTCAACTTTTCAGTTGCTGGCTCACCTCTACAATTGGGCTACTGACCACCCTACTTCCAATACAACTCATGTCACTTGAAGTTTTCGACAACATCTGCATTGTATGGTGTTTTCACAGTGAGTGAGAGTACTTTAAGATTACTGGAGGCCAATGCATACCATATATGCAGCAAAGGCAGACCAAGGCCCATTCCCATTGTATTGGTTATGGCTCAAACCAATAATCTTCTACTATTGCATATTTGCAAACACATAGTATAGAAATCCTATCAGGGGACAGAACTGTAAAACATTTATTTGCAGATGAAATTACCACGAGCAAGAAGAAAAGAAGTTCTACTGTTACATATTTGCAAACACATAGTACAGTATGTGTTTTAATAAGTCCTCTCTGGGGACAGGATTATGATGAGCAACAAGACAAAAAAGCAGTACCTGAATACAGGGGAGTTGGACCTTTTCTCAGTTCCACTGAAATCAGACAGAAAAGTA
>CM067487.1:6723847-6742392 GCA_034552555.1 Semaprochilodus insignis | reverse complement strand
TCTATTAGACACTCCTACCTTGCTGGTCCACCTTGTAGATGTACAGTCAGAGACGATAGCTCATCTGCTGCTGCACAGTGCAGTGTTGGTCATCCTCTAGTCCTTCATCAGTGGTCACAGAACTCTGCTCACAGGACGCTGTTGTGCTGGATTGGTTTTGGTTGGTGGATGTTTCTCAGTCCAGCAGTGACACTGAGGTGTCCAGCAGCACTGCTGTGTCTGATCCACTCACACTAGGACCACATCAGTGTCACCACAGTGCTGAGAATGAGCCACCACCCACATAATACCTGCTCTGTGGGGGTCCTGGGGGTCCGAACAGCATCACTACACTTGTACTATACAAAGTGTAATTGATCTGTATGTAAACAGTGTCAGTCAGAGTGGGTTTGGTGTGAAATGTTTGATTGTAGAGACTCAGACTTCTTTACAATGGTGGTGATGGGCACCTGGGGTCCTGAGCGTTATATGGAATGTTGATGATGGTGAAATAGGGATGAATCTATGGAAGTATGCTTTGTTGGAGTTTGATTTTGCCTTATAGCCCTCCATCATGAATGGCTTAAAGTGCATGTTTTAAGCCAGATCTATAAATGCCATGCAGCAAATATCTACTAATTTTATGTAAACATTATTGTGAATGAGCTTTCAGAGAAATCGTCAGACATCTGGTTCCATTTCTCATCAAACTGCTCTTTAATCACATCTCTTTGATGTTTTTTTGGAAATCGGTGCTCATGACACGTTGATTTGCGTCACAATATGTAATTGGGACAGTCGTGGGTAGGAGGATGGGGCCTCGTGACCCGAGGGTCACCGGTTCGATTCCCTGAACCGACAGTAACGACTGAAGTGGCCTTGAGCGAGGCACCTAACCCCGAACTGCTCCCCGGGTGCTGCGGATAGGGTTGCCCACCGCTCCGGGCAAGTGTGCTTATTGCCCCCTAGTGTGGGTGTGGGTGTTTCACTTCATGGATGGGTTAAATGCGGAAGACAGATTCCACACATGGCAGAAAATGGCCCTAAACTCTGTACTCAGAGAATGATTGATCTCACCTGAATGAATGAATGANAATGGCCCTAAACTCTGTACTCAGAGAATGATTGATCTCACCTGAATTAATGAATGAATTCATTAATGAATTGTCTCACTGGGTTGCACATAATATGCTGAATGGAATGCAGTTAAACTGGACCAATTCTGACTTTTTGAAACGTGCAGTTGGTCAGGGTAAGAACTGACACCATGCTAGGGCTGAAAGACTAATAGGTTCTATATCGAAATCACAATTTAAAAGAGTGCGATATTCGAATCACAAGAGCTGCAATTGGAATTATAAGCTACAATAAAGTGTTATATGGGGGAGTTTGACATAATATCAGAGCTTGTAAACTGGCTGTAGAGGGATTAAACCAATCAGAGGCAGCCAAACCACTATATGCTGTGAAATCACAACCACAGATAACGGGGAATGGGAATGCTCTGGTCTTATGGCCTGGACTTCCAGTTGCCAGAAGATAATTGCAATACTGATCAGAAAAATCACTATTCGATATTGTTCCCAACCCGTTCAGCCTTACAGCTTGCTCAGAGACTTGCTCATATTGTGACATTAATTAATTTATCATGATACTGAGCACCCTTTTTATTTAACTCAGTCCTGCTTGTTTCAAGCCAATGGGTGTTAATTCGAAGCTAATTTGCGGCCATAAGATCCTTTAAAGGCCCAAAAAACTTGAATCATGTTTGTGAGTGAAAAATGCTGTACCGTTCCTTTAAATCCAGTCCGCTTTAAAAGCTCTCCGTTGCTTCTTCATGCACTGCGTTATTGCGCAATCACAGTCACAACAAATGCGCATCAAGTTGAGCTCAGAGAGGCGGTTTCTCAGAAATAGAAGGGAAACTACAGGAGGCGGAAAGGGCTCCTCTCTTTAGCAGCTAACGGGACTGTTTGTGCTTCTCTCCGTCCTCCCAGCGACGCTATGAAAGGAGTGAAGTAGGTAGGTAACAGAGCTCTGTGTGCCTGTTCTCTGTGTGTAGACAGATAGTAGATCGTAGTAGCGAAGCTGAGTGGACCGGAGGCCACTGCTGGCAGGGTCTCTTGCACTGACAGCGGAGCTGTGCTTAAAGTCAAGTTTTGGCGACGGCTCTGGCACTGTGCTGATGAATTAGTAACCCCGTGGTGTCACAGTTATAAACGCAGGTGGCAAGCCTGGGTCAAGTAACCGAAGCTGTAAGGTGATAGTGATGGCGTCTCTGGATGTAAGCTCTTTAAACTCTTTTGCTATCCGACACCGAGAGAGATATGCGGCTGTTTTCCTGTGAGAAAGAGGAAGTTGTTGTTGTTGTTGTAGTAGTAGAACGGCTGTGAGGAAGCAGCACGAGGGCTTCCATCTGCGCGGATCGGCTCCACACCCAAGGGGGAGTTCTGTCCAATAAGTGCATATAAGCACTTGCCGAACTTTGTATTCCTGTCTTTGTGTGGAGTCTATGTAAATGTTTCCTCTCAGAGTGCCACCTCGCGACCAGCCTCTCAGAGCAGACTCAGCTTTAGTTAGGGGATGTGGCTAATTCTTCGAACTGGTGACTGAAAGTCATAAGCGATTAATCGCTCAATGACGAGCCTGAAATCAGTGGCTCAGCCCATCTTCCATCTTCTACCTCTTTTCCACCAACAAAGAGGCAGTGCTCGTGCCTGTGCTGGTGCTGGTTTCCAAGCTCTGCTGAACCCGTTAAGAACAGGCCCCCTTTTTTTCACTGGTTTGAGAGCCGAGTGATTACGTATCTGGAGGTGGGTGGTCCTTGGTCCATAAGCAGAAGTCGGTGGACAACACATAGAAACAACATGACGGAGAAATGTTCTTCAAGTGCAAACTGTACTTCCTGCCTTCAGGTCATATTGTCTTACCATCCAGAATCACCTCTTTCAGCATCTGTGTGCGCAGCCCAGAGGGATCGTCATAGACAGCGTTTACACGCAAGACGACGTACAAGTTTGTTAAAATGATTTTAATGCTTCACATTTTAGCTCATTAGAAGACGAACATCTCCCGTTGAATGGGCTCATCCACAAGCACGTCACCGGTGGGATACTATTGTTCCCGAGTTCAGCTCAGTGCAGTTCATCGTGCAGCGCCATGGCCCTTTGCCGCTTGCGTCACGGGTTCCACAGTTCCAGAACAGAGTTAATGACGATCTTTTTTTTTTTTTTTTGTGGTGGAAAACACGTGGAACAGTTTGAGATTTTGGCACCGGCACCATGTTGGTGGAAAAGAGCTATTTGTGTCCCCATCTGCAAAAGCCAGCTCCATAAAGACATGGCTTGATGAGCTTGGTATGGAGGAACTCCAGTGGCCTGCAGAGAGCCCTGACCTCAACCCCACTGAACACCTTTGGTAATGAACTGTGAGCTAGGCCTTTATCCAATATCAATGCCTAACCCCACAAATGGACACACTCCCAACATCTTGTGGAAAGCCTTCTCAGAGGACTATAGGCTGCAAAGGGTGCCAGCTCCATATTAAAGCCGTATTAAAGCTGCATTATTTGATTTTGGAGAAACTAGAAAAGCTAGCAAGCTAGTTTTTGAATAAATCCAAGCCATGTCCCCAAAAACACATGAACGTGCCCAAACCCGACTAGCCCTGGCAGATAACGTTGGAGAGAGGTGCATCGTTTAACTACCTACAGTACAGCATGGCAAAACCACAATACCAACACCTCCAGATGAGCCGTATGCTGGACTCCACACAAGTGCATTACGCTTTCATAAGCATGGGCATATGGGCAGGTCATGAGGTGGGTAGATAGATGGGCAAGTAGGCCATCCAGTCATTCTTTCGGACTAGGTTTTTACAGTCCCGTGACCTCCACAAGCCTCCTACTGCCTAAATAGTACACTACATAGTTCGGCCATGAAATAACGGCTTCTGCACACTACATGCCCAATAGGGATAGATTCGGGACTCAGCCAAACTCTAAAACTCAGTTAATGTAAACTGCTGCACTGTCAGAGTCACAGGTGCAGTTCTTCCTGGTCACGGAAGAGCTGAGAGACGGCTTGAGGACGGCAGAATCTAATACTGATTGGCTAGAAGCTCCGCTGACACCTCTGACGTTCTGATTTCAAAATGTACATCTCCGTTATCTCTCCTCGGTAAATACGGTGGAATATCATGCTCTCTAGTAGAATGACAGTTTAATTTTCATGATTTTATTGATGGCATATTTGAAGCTGTAGCAGAGGAAAGTCTACTGCATCCACTTCATCAGCTACGAAGTCTGTAATGAACAAGGCGCAGTTCATCTCGAACATGCCTGTTACTCAGGGGATTCGATTCCAAAAGAGTCGATTCTTCGACTCTGACGCACCCGGGAGTCGGGCTCTATTTCTGGCCGAGGACTCGAAATGCTTGGAGTCGACTCTTCAAACGTAACGTCGCGATCGGCGCAAGGGAGTAAAGCGGCCTTCCCCAGAGCTCATTTTTTCCAGTGAAGCCAGTAAGAGTGAGTAAACTACTATCAGAGAGATTTAACTTTCCGCGGCATATTTGTATCTGTTGCTCTGCCGCTGTCTTTAAAGAAAGGATTCGGGAGTCGAAGTCGAAGTCGACTCCAGAAAAACCCCGCATCGTGCTCCACCAATTACTGTGGCTGGATAACCTCGCGCGTGTTTGGATTTGAAATTTCACCTCGCAGCGGTCTGCTAACGGCTGGCCGCCGCTTAATTCATTCACCATGTGGTTTAATGAGCCGAGCTAAGTAAGTAATAAAGCATTCGCCCACGAAATATGACAATATTTATATTTAAGAATAATATTTCTCTTTATAAAACGCCAAAAGTACACTTAATACAAGTTCCGCGAGTGACTGGTTAGCCGGTTGCTGTTAGCTCTCTATGCTAAAGTTAGCATTTCCGTTTCCCGTCAGTTATTTATTAATAAGCGATGAAGGTGAAATATGTGTGATACGCCTGTTTCAATGTGATCTCTGCAGTTCACTGTAATGTTTATAGTTTAGCTGTTTGAGTACTCAGCGATTAATGTTAGATTGGACCGGTAGTAGCTATTTACACAGCAGAATGCTTTAATAAGTTAAAAGGAAAATTGGAACACTGAATTCAGTGATTAGGATGGGTGAGTGAATACTTTTGGAAATGTAGTGTAGTACCATTTAAGGTGGAACGAAACCTTTGATGAAGAAGCTGGTGAACAGAAAGCTAGTTTCAGCCACATTCAAAGATAAACGTCATCCATGCCTTTTGACAGTGGAAGGTATGAAAAGTGCAGATATCGCCTTCACACCCTGTAACTGAGATATCTTAACGTAGTCTGCCAGTTCTTTATTTCTGTTGTGGTGTTGTACATTTGCTGGGCTGGAATGTGACCTGGTGTGTAAAAGTTTTGCAGGGCTAAAGAGTCCAGACTGTTGTGTAACAGTTTGGATTTCTAGAATCCTCCCATTTTACCATGGTCTTGTACAAATGTGGGATTTGTATTTGCAGGAGGAGTAGCAGTGTTTATGGTTTGTGTATGTCAGTAGGGTTTGTGTGTGATGCAGATCACGTGAAGTCATGGACCCTAGTCGTCAACAAGGCACGGTCCAGGCTTGTGGTGGTTTGATACTGATGTGGTTTGTGTTCTCATGGCATGATCCCACGGTGATGGGGTTTTCCAGCAGGATAATGCACTGTGCCATCAGGCCCAAGTTGTCCGGAACTGGCCCGAGGAGCGTTCTGGAGAGTTCAGACAACTGGTGTGGCCTATACGTCCACCCGACATGAGAACCAATCGAGGCATTCCACTTTTGTGCCTTGTTAGAACTCCGATAATTCATGTTGTCTCATTCACAGGAACGCCTCACAACTTGTACAGGTGTGGGCATTCCTAAGCCATCCCCTTAGGTAACGCCACTTTAATTTACATACTGCTGTACCGTGACTTTTGGCGTATCAGTTTAATACAGATTTTTCAGTATTCAGTGTTTCCACTTTTTTGTGTTGTTCCACACCTCCAAAGTTCTCTGCTACTCACAATCCGAGTAATCCTGGACACATTGGATGAGGTTGGGGTCTGGACAGCAGCTTCCTTGTTTGACTTGCAAGTGCAGGCTCATTGACGGCTCCACGTCCTTTCAGACCCACAGGTTTGAGATGTCTCACAGTGGTAGGGTTATGCAGATATAGCCTACCTGTACATAAACACCTTTCAGACTTGGAGCAATAGTGGGACCTATTTTTTGAGCCACATTTTTGGTGGTCTACCACATCTTGCACAGTTGTTAAGGAAAAAACTTCAACCTACTTTCCTTTGACTTTCCCCTTATGTAACCGGAGGATTTCTGCTCCTCAGAAATATTTCCTGAAAAATGAGAACCATATACCTATTAGTGGTACTGACGAGCACAGTCCTGAATTCTCTCCGATACTGCATTGGTGTGCCCTGTTGGGCTTTCTGTAGCTGGATGAATTGTGGAAGGGGAATATACAGGAAAGGAAGTTATTCTGAGAAATGCTGTTATTTGATCCATCACACACAGGGACTGTTTGTAACCATTCACACGCTCCATCAGAAAAACATTGCAGTCTGAGCCAGGAGTGCTCTCGCAAACACGCGCATCTTCATTCAAAGAACAGCTGGAGGAGAACTGAGGATATACAGGCCTTTGAAAATGACGCAATCGTAGACAAGTAGTTTTCGTGCTTTAACAGTGTGTCATGTTAAATGTTGCCGTGCTTGCAGACTTGCGTGTTCCACATTGTCCACAGAGAGATGGAAATTTACTGGGACTTCAGCATCAGCTGTTAATGCTGTTAACTGTATTGCTAAAACCCTCACACTGCTGGTTCGTTATAGATGCGTATCAAAGGCAGATTTCTGCCCTCTCTTTCTGTTTTAATGAATTAGTCAAGGTAAATACTCAAGACATTGTCATTTGTAACAGCGTTGTGCAGTGGTACATTTTATTTGTAGATATCGCCACTGTCCAAAGAAAACAAAATATCTCCAAAAGCAGGACTCGTCACTGAAGATGACCCGCTGCTGTTCTGAGTCACTCTGACAAACTGGCACGACGCCATCGCAGTCTATTGGTGATGTTGACGTGGTGTTAAAGGCAGTCATTATGTCAGCCTGTGTGCATGTAGTCCTGCTTTGTGAAGTCGTCTGCCGATGGTGCTGGCACTAACAGGATGACTCATGGAGGGCATCACTGCTCACTAAATGTCCGCAATCGTGGCTGTTGGGTCAGTCAGGTTCAGTGAAAAGGCTCGTCCTTGCTTACATCATATGCGTGACCCACGTAAAAACTACCCACCAAGTTTCATTGCTGACGGTTGATTGCAACTATTTATGCAACTGTTCTTTCGGTGATGAGTGTAGGAACTTTATAGGAGAGGGCAAAAATGTTCAATGAATAGAGATTTATTCCAAGCAATTTTGAAGAATTTCTGTGCCATTCATGACAGCTGTTGAGTTCAAACGATGCAGAAAAATAAAAAGAAGTCATTCGCTGAGGTTTATTATTATTATTATTATTATTATTATTATTATTGTTATTACTAACAACCTTTAACTACAATGTGAACTTCAGAACTTTGAAGTCTTCACATTGTACTGTATAAACGTTTTGAGTACAGATATCTACACAACAGAATCACAAATCAGCCGGTTAGTTATGAGCATAACTGTTTCATTCCCTCTCTGCTCATGGAAATTGTTATGAAAACACATGGGCACATGCAGTGGGCTAATATTAATCATGCTCCCCTGCTCTGCCTTAAGGATGGTCCATGAATAGCATCTAAGCCAATCTACAACAGTGCCAGCAACAATGAATACAGCCTGTTCACTGTGTCCAGGGTTCGGCTGAATGCTTTAAAAAAGCAGTGGTGCTAAAATGCACAGCACACTACGTCTTAAATGTATTCAGTAAAGTGTTTTGTTACGGCTCTTGAATAAAGACATTTAAAATAAGTCTTGATAAGCCGCATGAGGAAGGTCTGCTGCTGTATATAAGAGTCTTGACTATAAAATGATTAGTTATGTGACAAACTGTTAATTACGTGTCTAAATCACATGCAGTATAATACTCATGCAAAGGTTATCAAAGGTTGGGAACTTGTTTACTACTGATGAAATCAGTTCCATCATCTGTCAGAAAACTTCAGAACTCTGAGATAAATAAATGGCACATACTCATTTAGTTTGTAAAGAAGCTGTTTGTTTAATTCAGTTCAGTTTAACTTTGTCATTATGCCAATACAGGGTGGGTTGTACAGTATAACTAAACACAGTCAGGCTCTTTCTCCAGTTCAGTTATTAAAAATATATACATAAATGGTGTACAGTGCAAAGGAAAATAGACATATAAACAATATCTACATAAACAGTAAGACGTGTTCAAAGTGTGTAAGAGCCGTATCTGTATGTCAGAATGTGAATACTAGAACTGAGGTGCAGTTAGCATATGCAGGAGGCAAAAACAGCTTAGTGTACATGTAGGAGAGTACAGTGTGTTGAGGTAGCAAAGTGTGCAGTTAGGTATGTGGTTGTAACAGAGTAAGATATATAAAGTGTTCAGTGCAGGTACTAGAATAGCAGTTCAGTGTTCAGGTGAACAGCTAAACAGCTTACAGGACAGATGTGCAGAGCCCAGTGTGGGCTGGGGTGATCAGGGCTAGGTCAGTAACAGTCTGTAGTGTTGTAGTCATGTTCTGGTAGTCCTGTGAGGTAGTGGAGCCCAGTGTGGGCTCGGGTAATCACGGCTAGGTCAGTAACAGCCTGTAGTGTTGTAGTCATGTTCTGGTAGGTGCTGCCGGTGTGGCCAGTTTGACAGCTCTAGGGTAAAAGCTGTTCCTGAACCTGGTGGTTCTGGCTCACATGTTTCGGTACCCCTTCCCGGAAGACAGAGGTTGGAACAGGGGATGGCTGGGGTGTGTGGGGTCTGAGGATGTGTTGTCTATATTTCCAGCCTTGGACTCCTAGTCATGGACAACTGTGGCATCTCTGAGGATTAAACTCGTGCACTGGACCAACAAACCGACAGTTGCGCCACTCAGAAGCTCTGCAATTAAACCCTTTCTCCAAATTGTTCAGCCCTAATGCCTAGATGTACATGTCAAAGAGTGTGTCTGTTCGGTAGTGCAGTTTTGTGTAGAAGTCTGGGGCCCGCTAGAGTAAATTGTAGAATTGTAAATAGCCATGATTTTCCTGGAGCAACGGTGCTGAATGGTCCATTGTGTTAGCATGTGTATGATTTGATGACTTAGTCTTTGTTTATCTGTGTGTGGTGTATATGTCCGGAGGGGTTGTGACCGTGTCTGTTTTTCTCTGTGTAGCTGCAGTATATCCAGGCTGCCGGACTCCCTGAGCAGCGGAGATTTCACCATGGACAACATGACAGGTACAGCTGACTGCCTCTGGAACACACGCACACACACAGGAGTGTATGGTGACCTTACTGACTGTAATACAATCCAGGCAATCCAGTGGTCATTACGTTATGACATTGTCATGACATTTGGGGTGTCTATGTACGTTTACCATATATTTGTGCATTACTCTGTGTTCTTTTTTTTTTTTTTTTTTTTCGTTGTGTTCTTGCAGATAATTAAAAAATATTCAATTATTATTCAGTTATTAAAATAGATTTAGAAAGATAGATTAAAAAAAAAAAGTGTCACGAAAAGAGAGGAGTGAATGGAGCTAGACAAGAGGTTGAGTAGAGGACTAGTGAGTTACAACATATGTCATGCATATACTGTGCCACAAAGCGTATATTAATGTTTGTTTTTCGTTCTGTTTGAGTTAAAAATGAAGCATAAAGACATTAAAGGGCCCATATCCTACATTTATCTTCTACTTTATCTTTCCTACTCCAATTTTAGCCAAAATAGTCCGAATTACCCTGAATTATTTTTCCTAACCTCTTAATATCCATTAGACTGCTTAGACTCTGTGTCTTTAATACTGATGTATGTAAAAGATCTGTGTTCTGATTTTCCGCCCTGCGTTTTGCCCTGTGTTGGTGAGAGATTGTACAATCATTCCCCGGTTGGGAAAGGTTGCAGCAACCCTGTTACCGTGTCTCGCAAACACACTCTTATGTTTTTAGCCCTTCCCTTGATCCGAGTCAGCTGAAGATCTTTTTTCATAACCTGACACCAGGAGCACTCATAGCATCGTTCTTCCCCCTCGCCACTCATGCTTCCTTCTCAAACACGCATGCCATCTGTTATTACAGATTTGGGCTTCTGATATGTTTCAGTGTGTTTGTAATTGTTCTTAAAGCTGGGGTAATCCTTATGAACAGACTCCTACCTTTATACAAGTGCTGCAGCAGTGGGCACAGTTTTCTACTGCAGCAGTATGGCACAGATGTTTATTTTGGATCTCTGCCTTCAGCTCTTTAACCTCTGACCTCAACATGCACACACGCAGAACACAAGACTGCACAGCTTTCAGTCTGGTTGTGAGGGAAGTGTTGGAAGGAAGGTGAACCGATGCGTCTTTTTATTTCAGTTTTATATTTTGATATTTCTTCTTCTCCTCCGACAGCTCCGATGTTCCCGGGGCAGAAGATGTCTCCGGCCAAAGCCATGACCATGAAAGACTACGAAAATGTAAGTGAGGAATCCTTATACAGGAAACGTTAAGTGACAAACGCTGGGGGAAAGCTGGTAGATGGCTAATTGGTGTCTTTTAGCTGAACAGTAGTGACTGGCTTCATCTATTCGCTGTTTTTTGTTCTTTCTGCTGTTTGCTTGCTATCTAAATGTCATCTACATGTTTTGTGATACTATATCGATTCTTAAACATTAATAGCTGAGTTTTGTGATACTGTATTGATTCCTAAAAACATGAATTAACATAGTTTACGTATTAAGATTGGTGGCAGCCAGTGATTTGTTTAGTGTTGTGTTTAAACTCCTGACCACTAAATAGCAGTGTTGGTAGTCTTATCTTCAGCCAGTAGATTCTTCCACTCCAACGAAAACAAGTGCGGAAGGATGCACCGCTAATGTTAGCATTATCAAAGCCGCATAGAGTAGTGTTTTTAATATGATAGTTTTCCTAGATGTATTTTTTCTTGTGATAATATATCGCCTTGCTTACAGTATCGCAATATATGATAGAGTGGGAATCGGGCGAGTAAGAAGCTGAGCTTTGTGTGTTCCAGAGGAGCGGAGAATTGCACAGTTTGTCTGCGGGTGTGCAGTAGTGGCAGATTTAAAACTATAGCTTCTTCATGAAAAGAAAAAAACCTGCTAAGGGAGCTTCTAGAGGAATTCAATCAATCAATCAATCAATATTTATTTATTTGTATAGCGCTTTTTACGACTAATGTTGTCTCAAAGCAGCTTTACAGAAAAGCAGTTTGTATAAAGGAAAAGGAAAATCAGAGTCCATGTATAGACGTAGAGAAGGGAAATCCGGGTCCAAGCCCCCCGTGAGCAAGTCAGAGGCAAAACTCCCTTAGAGTAAGGAAGAAACCTCGAGAGGAACCAGGCTCAAGGGGGGGAACCCATCCTCCTCAGGTCGATCCCTGTTGAAGAGAGAAAGACAGAGCTAAAAGGAAAAATTTCAGATTTCCTGTCAACACTTCTCTGAACAGTGCAGACATGTTTCTCTAGAGCCAACCATTTTACATCATACCACTCCTAATAACTTTCTTTACTTTGAAGTCGTTTGATTTTAATTTAAAGCAGAAATTTACGACAATCAGTGGGATTCCCGTTTAAGAGGAAAGTTGACTCGGTATCGTTAATTTGAGGTTAATTTGTCTGGCATTATTCTAAGTGACCCATGCAAATGTTAATTCATTTTGATCCTCAAAGAAATAAGCATTTCGAAGTATCTTGTCAAAAATATACATACGTCTTGTCAAAACATATTAGCAACATTAGCGTTCGTGAAGTCCTTTGCCCTAAGCGTGTGGGAGCTGGAGGCTTTATGGAATGTTTTGTTGTTGAATTCAGCATGTCTCTGGTTTAGTGTCAGAACGGAGTGGTCTGGCTTCACATTTCCTGTATGGTGTGTACGAGGCCGGCTTTATCCATTTAAGGCACTGTAGGGAAGAGGAGGAATGAGGTCTTAATGTGAAGCCAGATCAGATTAGACCTGAGCCATACCATGCGTGTCCTTCTATTGCAGCCTCTCACTCTCCTTTTCTTTCTCGTTGTCTCTCTTTGTCTTTTTCCAATTCATTTTCACATATAAGACTAATTTAAATTGCCTAAGCTTGAGAAATGGGTTAGAGAATAAACAGAAGACGTGCCATTGTGCGTTGTAGAGTCATTAACACTAAACATTGGCATTCTTTACTTATCAACAAATTATTTTCTTGTCTTTTTGGCCATTCTGTTTTTATTTCTGTCTCTTTTCCTCTCCGTCTTATTTCCATTTCCCATCCCCCTCTTTCTGCCCTAAATGTTGACGCAGAACACTAATGCACAGTCTGCTGCCCCATCCACTCTCTTCTCTCACACACACACACACACACACACACACCCTTGCACACACAAGAACCCAAACATACACAGCCTGCTGTTGTTTCAAGTCACACCCCTTTCCTCTGTAGTGTAATTATTCTTTAGCTCATTAGCATATGCCAGGTGCTCTAATTCTGTCTAATTCTGGAGAAATAAAATGACATTTTATCTCTTTTAGCAAATTACAGCTCTGAAAAAGGAAAACTTTAACCTGAAGCTGCGGATCTACTTCTTGGAGGAGCGTGTACAGCAAAAATGTGATGATTCTACCGAGGACATCTACAAAACGGTGACCAAAGCACAGAATGACACTGTTGCTGTACTGGCTGCTGTACTAAATTAAAAACTGTCTGTGGTCCTTTCATGACTCTGTATGTGTTTGTGTTCTTTTATGTGTAGAACATTGAGTTAAAGGTGGAGGTGGAATCTATGAAGAGAGATCTGGCAGAGAAGCAGGAGCTGTTGGTGTCAGCATCGTAAGCCCCATATATTCTTCCTGCCAGTTTGGAGTTATTTGGAGATGCCCCAGCCAATGACTTAAATAATTGAACATAACCACCTAGTGCCATCAGTTTTGGGTGATGTGGTTGTGTGTGTCTGTGTGCACTTGTGTAGGAAAGCACTGGAGAGTTTAGCAAGTAGAGATTCTGGGGAAGGAATAAGGGAACGCACTCAGAGAGAGATGGATGCACTCCGAGAAGCTTTCAGCGCCAAGATGAGAGAACTGGAGGAGGTAAGTGTCTGTGTGTCTGTGTGTCTATGTGTGTGTCTATGTGTGTGTCTATGTGTGTGTCTATGTGTGTGTCTATGTGTGTGTCTATGTGTGTGTCTATGTGTGTGTGTCTATGTGTGTGTGTCTATGTGTGTGTGTCTATGTGTGTGTCTGTCTGTGCGTGTCTGTCTGTGAGCCTCTGTCTGTCTCTCTGTCTGTGCGCCTGTCTGTCTGTACATCTGTCTGTGCATGTGTCTGTCTGTGCGTGTGTCTGTCTGTTCGTCTCTCTGTCTGTCTGTCTGTTCATCTCTCTCTGTCTGTGCGTCTCTCTGTCTGTGCGCCTGTCTGTCTGTGCGTCGCTCTGTCTCTGTCTGGGCGTTGCTCTGTCTCTCTGTCTGTGCGTCTCTCTGTGCATCTCTCTGTCTGTGCCTGCGTCTCTGTGTGTGTGTCTGTATGATCTCTGTTATTATCACGGTGTTTCTTAAATGTTCAAAACATACTGATACACAAACTAAAAATTACTTCAGTTTTATATTGTAAGCCACAAATAAAATGAGCAAAATGTAAAATTTAGACTAATTTGTAGGTCATTTCAGAATATCATGATAATACTGAATGAAATTATACTGAAAAGAGTGCATGTAATAGCAGTGTTTACTGGTGTTCAGTTCCTCCTGGTGGCTGACAGACACAAGTCTTTAACAGTTTTTATTACAGAACTTACACATACAAATAATGCTGTCACATCGTAGTTATGCAGGAAAATTCATGCAGAACTAGATACACTGGTCTAAACAGTGTTCTGTGTAAAGAATATGCAAATACAAATGTTCATAGAATTCATTCTTGGTAAGCGTTCAGCCAGCTCTGAGGCTAATTTAAAAAAAAGCAGGTCATTAATACAGCGTGGTGACTTACTAGTGAGTGTGTGTATATACTACAGGTATATATATGTGTACGTATACAAGAGAGTCCACTACAACACTGACAACAGTGAAGTGACATATAACAGTGACATGTGTCTGCTTCTACTTGTTTTAGGAACACTGAGCCTCTAGTATAAAGGGTACATCAGCACCGTGACATGTGTTCTGTATCATTCACTAAACTTTCACTTTCTAGTTAACTGTGCTCTCTCTCTGTCTAGTCTCTTCGCTGTGCAGAGGAAGAAGTAGAAAAAATGGCGTCTATTGCTGAGCAGGAGAAGCTGAGGAGTCTGGGTTTAGAGAAAGAGCTTCAAGCTGCCAGAGAGTCAGGACCCTCCCATGACCCTGGCTCCACCCAGGATCCTGCCTCCACTCCTGAGCAGATCCATGAGCTCCAGCAGGCCTTGCAAGAGAAGGATCGGTGAGGGAGATTGCAGAGCTTATGTATTTGCATCTATCCACTACCATCTAAGCCTAACTACTTTTAAATACGGTTGTCCTACACAGTCTACACAGTGTATGCAGTGGATTATCATTGATGTAGGCTTTTTTCCTAAAGTAGTATTGAGTCCAGAACATTGCCCTCACTTTCGCTTTGACATGACCACTGCTCTCATATTGTCTCAAGAACATAGACTAGGAGATCTGGTGCCTCCAGTGATGCCCCCGGGAAAGTTTACACTACTTAAAATAATCCTAAATTTAATGAAACACAGTCATGAAGTAACATTTTTTTCACTTCTGACTGTCTTGTTTTGTATAAAACAGAGAAAATTTACCTTTTTTTTGTTTTTTGGATTATTTTTATTATTTAGATTTTTTTAGTGGTGATTATTTCAAGCTGTTGCTGCTTCATGTCCCTGAAATGTTTGTCCAATCATTCCATCTTCTGCAGTATGATTGAGCGGCTTCAGGATTCAATCAAAAAGCAAGATGCTCTGATCGGAGAGCAGCAGCAGAAGTGCCCAGATCGGACAGCTGTGGAGCCGATGGTACAGGAGAAAGAACTGCAGGTCAGTTTGTCACTGTGGAATCTTTATTTGTGTTCAGATTATTTAATTCAAAATTTGCAGAGAGCAACTTGTTAGTGACTTGAACACACTGATGTATGGAATCATTGGATGTAGCACTCTCTTGGTCTTCTATTGCATTTACACATACAATATAGTTTTTATATGTGGGTTTTTAGTTGCTGATTTTACTGGTGATCTGGCCAAAAATTAAAAATTGTAGATTGATTATGAAGTGGTGCTACCTAAAGGGAATGCCCATACCTGTTGTGAGGTGTTATCTTGTGTGTAAGGTGAAACACTGGTCAGCGTGCTCATGGCAAGGCGAGGTGAATTATCGAACAAAGCATGATGGTGGGTGCCGGATGGGTGTGATGGAGCAGAAAACCCACCAGAGTGCCTCTGTTAACACCATGACGCCAGACACAGTGCCTCACCTGGACTCATGAGGTTGCTAACTGGACTCTAGAGGACTGGCAACATATGGCGTGAGAGGTCATGTGTGGCACAAACCCCTGAAGCCATGTGCCCCAGTTGTCAACAAGGCACTGTGCAGGCTGGTGCGTGTTTAGTACTGGTGTGGGGTGTGTTCTCATTACATGGGTTAGGTCCACTGGTCCGCCTAAACGCATCATTTCACTGCTTAGTGACCATTTGCAGCCCCTCATGGACTTCACGTATCCCCACAGTGATGGGATGTTCCAGCAGGACGATGCACCTTGCTCTCAGGCCCAAATTGTCAGGAACTGGTTCGAGGAACATCCTGGGGTTCTGACAAGTGTTCTGGCCTGCATGTTTACCTGACCTGAGCCAACCAGGTGTCCTACTATCATGCCTCATTCAAACTCCAGGAACTCATGTCGTCCTGTCATTAGCACGCTCATGAGAATGGAATTATCATTTTAGCTCTTTATGTGAAATGGTTTTGTTTATGAGAGTTGTTATTGTTTTATTGTCCTGGCCTACATGTAAATTCGCCTGTGCATGGGAAATCATGGGGGTTGCTTTTCAGATACGTGATACTGAGGCAAAATTGATTTGAACAATCTTCCTCTCTACCATCATTGAAATTGATGAAAAATGTGTCTTTTTTACTACAGGCTCTGAAAGAAGAGCTGGATCGTGAGAGAGGGAAGGCAGAAAAAGAAAAACAGGTGGGAGGCTTTATGTCAACTTAAGGTCTTGTTAAGTGAAGTTGAATTGTGTTGAATTGTGTTGAGTTGTGTTGAATTGTGTTGAGTTGTGTTCTGTTGAGTTGTGGTTGTATGTCATGCCCAGAGTAAGTATGAGAAACATTTAAGAATCCAGATGTGCCCAAATCTCAGATGGTGTGTTTCTTTGGCGTTCTCTGTTGTGAAGTTGTCGTACTGCTGAGCTATTTGTTACAATGTGATCTAATTTTGATTTTCAGTTAACCAAAATGTGGGAGGCCCCGCATGAGGGGGCCTCAATAGTTAGTGAGCTAAAACTACAAGTAAGCGGTACAATGCTAGATGCTAATGAAGACATACAGGTGGCTTCTCCTCAGTGGACCAGTGTGCCAACATTTTTGTATGAGAAAATACATTTTCACTGGGCCTGTCTAACACCAGCTAGAGTAGTAGTTAGCATAGGTAGCAATAAAGCTGCTGTGTCTCTGCCTTCTCAGTCATATCCTTGATAACGTCCTTGGCAACCTGGGCTGCAACAAGCAACTATTTTAGTGTGAAATAATCTATTGATTATTGAAACAAATTATTTATTATGTATATTAAGAATTGCTGATTTACCAAATAATTCTTATATTGCTGTAAGCTTGTAAATATAGCTTGAAGATGAATAGAAATGGAAGAAAATGACTTGTAATAAACTTTCCTGCTAATACGAAGATAAATAAAACTCAAGCAACTTTTTTATGTTGAATGTGCAAAGTAGCAGCAATAAAATATAACGAAACTAAATCGGTTTTCCCCTTATTCAAACACATTTGAAAATGGAAATTAAAAATGTCACTCTGTCATTCTGTCTGCTTACCCTCTGCAACTCAATTCTCCAATCACAGATCTTTATTGAAATGGAGGAAAAGACATCACCAACGAATCAACTGTTAAATTAGTTGCCAACTAATTTGGTCATTGATTTTAGTCAACCAAGTCGATCAGTTGTTTGTGCCCTATTAGCAACTCGCTCACGTTAAAGTGTAATATAATACACATGCTCACAGGCAAATCTGAGCAACCCCACAAGGCGGGAGTCTGTATAAGCATGGGCACATGTGCATGCAGTCTGTAGCTGTAAAATTATCAGTGAGCAATACAGCACAGTAACAATCTCTTTAGTTTTTAACAGTGTTGTAGTATAAAGCAACATTACAAGTGCAAAATGCTAATGGAGTAGTGCTTAACGCTAATCACAGCAAGCTGCCAACATGAGAACAAACTCTACCTAGCTTACCAGGATTACACCTGCATTTACAGCACAAAAAGAAATGTTTATTTACCTCACACAGCAGCAGATGATAAACTAATTAAGTGCATCGCCACCATATTGCTGTATCAGTATTTCTAACACGTCTGTATTTGCAGCGTTGTCAAATACTTGAGATTCAGATGGTTGCATTATGGTTTGTGTTTGTGCTTCTTGAGGGTCAGTGTGCTAATGCTGGATTTAACAGGCTGGTAGCGGACAGTTAAAATGGGCAACGTTCTGGCAATAAAATATTAGAAAATAAATCCCCCTGATTAGGAGGGGAGTAAAAGCCTCGAGAGGATTTAGAGCTTTGTGGGTGTGATGGACAGAGGGGGACTTGCAGTGAGGGCATCACTTTAATCTCCTGCAGCAATCAGATTTGCTGCTAAACGAAAGACAGAATTGAAGAAAGGGGGAAGGAAAGAGTGGGAATTACTTAACATTCACCTGTGCGGTCAGTAGACTAGATTACAATATCTTGGCAGACTATTTTATAAAGATTCATAATTGTGTGGGGTGTTTTTTTTTTGTTTTTTTTTTTGTAAATAACTTGCTTGCCTTTTTGCTGTGATTATAAACATGGACAATGTGCGCTCCAAATTAATTTGAAGTCTCTCTTTATACTATATATGCCACATGGCAGAAAGTATATGGATATCCCTATTAATTAGTGGGGCCAGCGGTTTTGGCTACAATAGCAATCACACCCATGGCTATGAGCTGCATATATAACTAGGGCTGTACCCGACTCAGAATTTTGTCAGTCGAATCGGATTCGCCCGTCCTGACCCACGATTCGACTATTCGTTCATGTTTTTTCTCCATATACATTATCTAGTAATCAGTAAATCAATCTGCATACGTTTCAGATCTGATGTCGTCCTCATTTAGAAAGTCAGCAGAGTCACAGGAACATATTTTTGAACTAAAAGAGAGGTGGCATATGATGAACGATCTG
>CM067487.1:6707185-6723586 GCA_034552555.1 Semaprochilodus insignis | reverse complement strand
GTCATAGCCCAGTTAGAACTTAAATCTATATTTATTGTTCCTCTTTTAATAATTTATTAATAATAATAATTAATAATTATTAAAATGTCTTTTTAAATTCTTAAAGTTCTTGTAAGTTTTTGTCTTTTGTTTTACGACAAAATAAATAAATAAACAACTCGTCACTGTTGTCAGTCGACTTGAAGGTTCTCAGTCGAATCAAAGGGTCTCCGACTGACGATTCGACTCGTCGACTTCTAGAGGGCAGCCCTATAAATAACACATCAATCCATGCAAACTAAATAGACTAATACAGACCGTAGAACGGGTCATAATGAAATCTCGGGTTCAGCACGGTCATAGGATGCCAATTTTTTCATCAAATCAAATTGTCAAATTTCTCCTTTGCCTTCCTGGTACTGTTGTGATTCATTGGAAGCGAAATTCTACATCCATGTCGCAAGATAAATCGGAAAGCCTTCCCAGCTCTTAGATATCACAATGATGACATAAGAATAGAGTACCATATTACAAAAGCTTCATTCACGACACAACAAAAAGGAGATATTAACTTCCATGTGCATCAGAACTGCAAGAACATTGTGTGTACTGAAAGGCTGAGAAGCAGTTAATATTACCTCAGCTTCTTTTTTCAGAACAGCTTTTTCTATAAAGGCTACAAAACCAAGTAGATGTGTCTTTATTAAATACTGTGCTCTCAGACACGCTGGGCCGTACAAAGTTTAAAATCAACATCTTTCATACTTTTGGTTAAGTGTAGTTATTCACCGAGTTCTTAGATGGTCCGGGACTCTTTATTTTGACTCTGAGGGGCGTAAGGTTGTGCTTCAGTAGCCCAGCTGGCTGGCAGTAAAACATCAGAGCCTGAGCTAGCCTGTGTGCTATGTGTTTTCCCCTTTTTTTGCTGCCTGTTTTCAGTCGAGTTTCCATTATAGAGTTTTATAATGAGATTTTAGGATGTCCCAGCATTTGGTAAATTAGCCATTTGGCCAACTAGTTAAGTTGCTCCTCTTCCATGTGGGAAAACAAAGTTCAGTCCCAGCGCAACTAGCAGCTCTCATTGGGCTTTAACAGTTTTTGCCATCTCTCTGGCACCGCATGTATGAGGTAGTTTGATCTGCGCTGTCATCATCACTATGTGTGTATTGTGGGAACTCAAATCATGATGACAGTAATGCAATTTATAGTGCAGCTTAAGGTTCGCAACCAGATACTGAGTTTTTGTCAGTTCTTAGCAGGTTCTTAGCAGGTTCCATATTCGTCTGCCTTATGACAGCTAACAGATGCTAATAGACCCAACACTTGTCTGCTGTTGGAGAGCTGACGGACGTCAGTGCTGCACCTGTTCTGAGTGCAGTCTAACGTCGGTGGCCCAAATAAAGCTCTCCTCTCCTGGACACCTGGGTGAGGAGGTAGGGGTGGATTACTGTGTGTGTGGGTGGGTGTATGTGCGTTCACTCATGAATGCGTTGTGTGCAGCTCTCATTGGATTTTCCCTGTGTGGGTGGGTGTGTGGCTGGATTAGAGGCTTTATTCCGTTGTGAGGCTTGAGCTCAGTGCACTGGGCTCAGAACAGATAACAGAGAGAAAGCAAAAGACGGATGCCGGTAGAGAGACAGCAGGATATGCCGGAATACCAGAAAATACAGCAAAGGAGGATGTTTCCAAGCTGATTTGCTGGCAGTGATCGCCTGAAGGATGGACGTTGTGCATTTGTGCATGGTTGTCTGATCTGAATCAGCTTACCTGTTTGTTTGTTTGTTGCCTGCTGCGGCCAGTGTTTGAGCTATGCTGTGACGACCAAAGTTGTGATGATTAGGTGAATTGCTGAGGTTGTGTGTGTGGCCATGCGGGACCCGTGCCGTGTATGTGGCGTATGTGTGCCAGGCGGGCAGTGCCGCTGGTTGTTTAGTACATGTGGGCGCTTACGGCTGGCTGTGGTCCTATCACATGTGCTCGGGAGTGATCTCCATCGGGATGGCCGCAGTGAGTTTCTGTGCGGGAAGTGCGTGTTCCTGCTGGAACGTGTGGTGAAGTATGATATTGCCATTGGCAACCTGCAGGATGCCCATGCTGCAGAAATACAGAAGCTGCACAATGAGAGGGATAGGCTGAACATGCTCATAGCACACAAATACCAGCAGAACAACCCACAGGAGCCCACCTGCGCCGGACAGCAGAAGCAGCAAGAGCACAGTCCCGTTATAAAAGGAGAGACCAGACCGGCTCAGATATCACAGCAGCAGAGACGTCAGCAAACCCAACTAAAACGGCAGCGAAACAAGACCAGAGCACTTGTGGAATGGCCACAAAAGGAGAAGGATCCAAAGCAACAGCAATGGCTGCACGGCCGAAGGCTAAGTACCGGAGTCCATCACGGCACTAGAAGAGGAAGCCCAGGAACCGGTCAGTTGAGGCGCTGTGTCAGTCTTGAGCCACTGAGTGCAGTCTCAGCAGAATGCTCCGTCTCCTCTTTTGGGTCAGGTTTCGCAGCTAGAAAGGGCCAGGAGGTGTTAAAAGCAGGACCAGTGCTGGGAACAGGAGTTCAGGCCCGAAGCCGAGAGTATTCAGATCTTGTATATAGGAGAGCCACTCTAACGTCTCGCTCAGTTTCCCTCCAGTCCCTCAAACCAGAGCACCCGGACTACGTACAAGTCACGACCCCAGCTTGCAGACAGACACACCCACGCCAGGGCTCCTCCTCTGCTGCCTTGGAAACAACATCACTACTGTCTGATTTTCTGCAGCTGTTGCGGAGCGCTAGGGCTCGGCCCCTCCCACTAACTCTCGGCAGCAGGATTCCTGTCCTATCACAACCAATTGGTGTGTTTGGACTTGCCCAGGTGGGCAGAGCTAGACGGGCAAAGGCTGAGAGAGCTCTGAGAGAGCTAGAGAAGGAGTTTAATGATGAATACCTACCTCTCAAACAAGAGGTAGATAGAGGAAAACTCATTGCATCATTATATGTTTGGCTTGTAAACAACTGTCTGTACATGTTGTGTTTGTGTGTTTACATCTAAGTCTCCTTTTTTTTTTCACTCATGTTTTCCGTTTTGTAGGTGGGTGTGGCAAAGGAAGGTGAAGTGAACAGGCTGCAGCAGATGACCAGGCAGCTGACTGAGGAGCTTAACTCCACCAAGAGCAGCAACCAGATGCTTAAACACAGCCTGGAGGAGATGGAAAGAGAAATCAAGGTACACATGCATGCTTGTACCTTGCTATACTAGAACTTCACAGTTCCCTAACCTCTCTTTTGTCTGTCATTCGTCCCCGTTCCTTCAGACTCTCTCGACACAGCTGGAGGAGCGAGACGGTGAGCTGGCTGCAGAGAAGAGAAACTCTCTGAAAAGAGACAAAACCATCCAGGGCCTCAGCATCCTGCTCAAAGAGAAAGAGAAAGAGGTATGGAGCGTTACTGTATCCCCGCAATCCTGTTGTATATTCTGTTTTGGAGTAAATAAATTACATTCGAAAACTGTTATCTGTTTAGCGAACATAGATTAAATCATGAAACACATCTTTCTCTTTTTCTCTCTCTGTCTCTCACTCTTTCTCTCAGGTTGAAGAGTTGTATGGGAATTTGGAGGAGAAGGATCAGGCTCTAGCCAAGGCCAGAGAAGCTCTTCACAAAGCTCAGCTACAGAAATACCAAGCAAGTAGAACAAGTGTTTGTGTGTCTGCATGCCAGCCTTGGTCATGTTTTAAAACGTGTTATTTTGATACCTTTGCATTTTTATTTTATTTTTTTTTTTTTATTAACATAATTTTGGACCATCGTTTGCCGTAGGGAGCTGAGGAACAGCAGGCCCTGCTGTTGTCCCAGCAGGCTGAGTTGTCACGCCTCCAAGCAGAGGCCCACTCTTCTCTGCTGGAGGCCCAGAGACTGCAGCGCTTGTTGAGTAGCAGAGATGCTGAACTGGCCCTCCTCCGGCAGGACAAGCAGCAGCTGGAGCAGGAGCTCGAGCAGCTACAGCAACAGAAGAGGAAAGCAGACAAGACCATCAATGTTAGTAATATTCATAGTAACAGTTGTAGGTTTGGTGGTTAGTAGTAGATGTTTTGATATGTAGTAGATGTAGTAGATGTTTTGTTGTAACCGAGCAGTGTTTTTGGTGTTCGTTTATGGCAGGACCTGCAGAATCAGCTGAAGAAGCTCAAAGGAGAGCTGGCAGACCGAGAGAACAGTCTAGAACATCAGCAGTTAGAACAACAAGAACATACTCGTGCAGCAGAACACAAGCTGCAGACCACTATACAACATCTGACCACTAGTCTCACGCAGAAAGACCAGCAGCTGCAGGTTTGTACTCGCGCAGTACAGAGCCAAACACTGAGACACAGACTACACCTTACAGTGGCTTTCCACACAGTGCCTTACTTCCACTGTAAGGTGGCTTTATAAAAAGGACACCCTGATCTGCCTCTTTCTCAGGACTACATAAACATGGTGCAGGATTTGGAGCAGGACCGAGCTCTAGGCGGAAGTGATGCCATGCTGGTTAAGCTGAGGGAGAGGCTTAGGGAGAAGGAGAAGGCTCTGGAGGTTTGCTTATGACTGTGTTCCTGTATTATTTGCTAGTCTATTTTCCATTTACAGCTCACTAAAGAGAATCTACTGTACTGGGATTTTGTTAATTTGTTTTTCAGTCAGAATCACAAACAACAACCATGTCATTCATAAACTAGTAATATTAATAATATAATCAATAATATAATTTAATGTCCTAGATTAGGTGTTTGTTGACTTTGTTTTCTGTTGTGTTATGTGCAGAAAGCGCTGGATGAAAAGTTTTCAGCTGTGGAGGAGAAGGAGAATGAGATTCATCTGCTGCAGCTGAATGTGAGAGAGAAGGAGAGAGACCTGGAGAGACTCAACCACCTGCTCGCACACAATGAAGAAACCATCAATGTAAATATTTTATTTGTTTTTATATGTGATGCAGCTTCTTGGCTATTCACTGAACTGAACCAGTAAAACGCTAACTGGCCCTTCAACACTGGCACACTCTCAGTGTTAAATCTCTCAGTTAACACCTGTTAACGTGTGTCCACATTCAGAGCTTCGATGCTTTGCTGAAGGAGAAAGACGTAGAGTTGCAGCAGCTGCTGAACTCTCTGAAGAACGTGCAGCGCTCCAAACAGGAATGCGAGGAAAACCTGCAGAGAGCTCTTAGAGAGAAAGACTCAATCATCCAGCACCTACAGCACACTTTAGAGCTAAAGTCTAAAGACATGGAGGTAACACATCCACACTCACTCACTGCATTCGTGTCTTCAATGCTCTGTAGCCCCAATTTAAAATTTCAGTCCGTATTACATGCACATATGAAAGCAGTACAGCGGAAGCACATTTCCTTCAGCCGAATTATAGATAAAGGAACAGAATTTATCAGAATTTATAGAACTTATTCCTTTTGTCATCAACCCTCTGGTCCACAGGAGATGGTTAGCACAGTTCTTAGTCAGTCAGAGTCTCAAGGACGTGACCTGGTGGAGCAGATGAATCAAAGGATAAAAGTGACGGAGCTGATGTTAACGGAGGCGGTGAAGGACAGAGAAAGGCTGGTGTGTGAGAATCAGACTGCTGTCGAGAACCTGCTTGCCACCATCAACAGCAAAGACCAGCTACTGAAGGTACAGAAGCACAGGTGGACACACAGGCACATGCACTCTTGCTACATTCTACAAATGGTGACATGGCCAGAAAAGTGTCTGATGGCCAGACAAGGTCTAAAATTCATTAGTGTACATTAATGTTCTACACAGCCTGTGCAGTAAAAAGTGTGTTTGTGAAGACTGCTGTTGTATGTGCATTAAGTGTGTGTGTGTGTGTGTGTGTGCACGCGCGCATGTAGGAGAGTGCAGAACGTCATGCACAGGCTCTGTCTGATCGGGCTGCAGAATTGCAGAATCTACGCAGTCAACTCGCAGACGCCCAGCTGCAGCTTAGCAGCTCTCAGAAACTTGGCAGCATGGCAACGCAGGATGCCTCCGTAGAGACAGCTCGACTCTGTGCTGCACTGGCGGAGAAGGACGCAGTCATCAATGTGAGACCTTTGGTCATATTTGGCCACTATGTAGATTTTGATCATTGGACATGCATGTTCAAAGTGATTTCGTATTTGTATCCTTAAAGTAACAGGCGACTGGCTTTGTAGCACAAGTCATGCACAGTTATGCCATGACGTTTTGGTACATGTATAGTAGTTTTTAAGTACATACACTTAAAATGACCACAAAACACAGATCAACCAAAAGAAATAAAATAAAGATTGTGCACTCCTAGTTTAAACTGGTGTTTTGGAGCAGGAAAGGGAGCAAGTGTAGGTTAAATAAATTAGCAGTTACATATTAGCATTATGAGAGCATCAAGTAATCACAGCAAGCCCTGCTGTGTGTGGTGTATTACTCCATTAATTAATCATTGTGCGTATGTGTCTGTATACAGAAGCTGTTGGAGCATGGCCAGGAAAGAGACCGTTACATGCCTGAGGTAAAGGTGGGTGAGACTCCACCCCCTCAGGTGTTAGAGCTCAGACAGACCATCCAGGTTCTGCAGGAAAGACTGGAGGAGAGAGAGGGTAAGAGTGTGTATGTTTGTCGATACAGTGTATTTAACCTTGGGTAAACTTTGAAGTCAAAACGGATTGACTCTTTGTAAGGAGAAAACCTGGAGATGAATTCCAGTAAGTCCCCCAGTAAGTTACTGGAAAGCACAGATGTGTTTTCTGGGACTGAATCTGCAATTACATTGCTGAAGCAATAACAGTCTCCACCTTTTGAAGGAATTCTTTTCTAAAAAAATCAAATCACAGTTTTGAAATATTCTGTTCAGAATGCCTGGTTTGACATTTTGTTTTGTAATGCAATGAACTTGATATAATTTGGCAATATGGCATAAATGTCCAAATGTCTTTTGGATCTACTGTTTTGGAGAGGCAGAATAGCAGTTCTGTAAACGTGCATTTGTAATGTGCATGTCTTATATGTCAAGTAACATTTGCCTGTGTTAAGAATTCTGAACAGTTGAATAACTGCCTAATGAAGGCGATCATAATCATTTTTGTGTGTGTGTGTGTCTGTCTGTCTGTCTGTAGCTGAGCTGTCACGACGGAACAGTGAGGAGAACATGGAGAAATCTCTCACTGTTAGTAAGAAGTCTGGTGTATTACTAAAGAAAGAGCTTGACCAGAAAACCGATGCTCTTAATAGCGCTCTGAAGAGAGAAAACCAGCTCAAGGTTTGTGTGTGTGCATGTGTGCGTGCGAGTGTGTATGTGGGCTTGTAGATTGGATGGATGAATTTGTGAACTGCCACTAGATGAGTTAGACCATCAAATTCAACCGCACCCATGCGCAGTGTATTTGACACAGCGACCACCACTAACTGGAAGCATTTAAGTCAAACAGAGCCTGGTCTTGTGTTCTTGGTAAAAACACACAAGCCTGGATCTTAATCTATAAAACATATTCACTATTTAAATCACAGTCACTATAATAGTCAAAAAAAATCACAGGTAGGTACTTTTTACCTGTGTGTGAGAGTTTTCTTGTTTCATTTTGATGTTTCAGATGTCTCTAGCTGAGCTGCAGTTGATGGTATCAGAGCTAGAGGGCCAACTGGAGGCTCAGTCAGCCAACATTGGGTCCCTCACATCCACACTCAATACTAAAGAGGAAATTATTGCTGTAAGTACATGCGCACACACACACACACGCACAGGCAAATTTTTCTAGGCCCTTAAAAGACCTAACTAGAAGGCAGGATTTTCGGTCTCACGCGTTGCTTTGTGCGTAGGAACTTCAGCAGCGATTGGTCCAGAGAGGCGAGAGCAGGCCGGCCGCAGCTCAGGACCAGCTCTTACAGCCTGGAGAGGAACGCAACTTCCCCTCCCTTCCCCAGAGAGAAAGAACCCTGATTGGGGGAGACAGCCAGCAGGAGGTATAGTCATAGTGCAGGCACCCTGATAAAATTCCATATTTTCTTATTAATTGAAAATAGGCTCACATGCCCTCTATAAAAGAAGCACGTTTTATTTCACAGTTACTGTTTATCTGCAGAATTTAACATATTGCAAAAAATGAAGTATGAAATGTGACCTGAACAAAAATAACAGGACATTTCATATTTTAGGATTAGTTTAGATTTTGAAAAAAAATATTTTTGAAAAGTTCTATGTGGAGGATTTTCACTTATAAACTTAACCAAACGTGATTTGACCAGGCTTTCCAAACTTTTCCATGTAAGTGTACATACAGCTTTACCCTCATACAGGGGTTGGACAATGAAACTGAAACACCTGTCATTTTAGTGTGGGAGGTTTCATGGCTAAATTGGACCAGCCTGGTGGCCAATCTTCATTAATTGCACATTGCACCAGTAAGAGCAGAGTGTGAAGGTTCAATTAGCAGGTAAGAGCACAGTTTTACAGTTTTGCTCAAAATATTGCAATGCACACAACATTATGGGTGACATACCAGAGTTCAAAAGAGGACAAATTGTTGGTGCACGTCTTGCTGGCGCATCTGTGACCAAGACAGCAAGTCTTTGTGATGTATCAAGAGCCACGGTATCCAGGGTAATGTCAGCATACCACCAAGAAGGACGTTTTCCTCCACCAGCATCACGTAGTGACCTGGCCACTATCCTGCAAGAAGAATGGCTTAAAATCCCTCTGACCACTGTGCAGGACTTGTATATGTCATTCCCAAGACGAACTGACGCTGTATTGGCCGCAAAAGGAGGAGGAGGCCCTACACCACACTAATAAATGATTGTGGTCTAAAACCAGGTGTTTCAGTTTCATTGTCCAACCCCTGTATGTCCTCCACATATTTTCTCCTCACATTTGGATTTAGCATCTGTAATGTCTTTCCACAAGTAAAAGGCTAGTGCTGGCTTCTAAGCCCTGTCTGTTGACTTCTGCAGGTGATGCCATCTGTGGTGCAGCTGCGTTTGGAGCAGGTAGAGCTAAACCGCATCCTGAGGGCAGAGCAGCAGCTCTATTCCAACCTAGTCAGAGCGGTCAAAGAACAGGACAGGTCGGTGCAGTTCCATCCAAAGATCTTATACCCTCCTGCCATGGGACATAAAAAAACAAGGGAAAGCTTCACATACTTTGCAAGAAAGCAGATGCTGTGTAGTTTTGAGGAAAAGATCATTTAGCTGTCTTAAGAACCAGTGGCTAGTTCAGTTCATAGGAAGCTGTTGCAATATCACTAGCTTTATTTAGTTAGTTTGTAGAGTGCGCTGCTGGTACGATATGTTACTGTGTGTGTTTTTTTATTTGGATATATGTGGCTAGCATTGTGCATATGTGTGCGATTGCAGTGCCCAGCGGTTACAGGCTCTGCAGCTGGAGTTGGCTGCGCTGACTCTCCTCAGACAGCAGCTGGAGGACGGTATCCGCTGCAACGAGGAGCTCAGAGAGCAGCTGCACAAAGAGATCCAGAGAGCCAATCAGAGAGAAGGTGCGGTACTGAAAGGTCAACAGCAGTCAATCACAGAGTGCATACTGACAATAGACTCCTCGGAGGGCCAGTCGGAGTGTTAGAACATAGAAGCGTTTGCTTGAGAAACCAAGACCTCTTTTGTAGATCTTACACCATAGACACAATATACATCAAGTGATTTTTTTTCCTTCAAATAAAGGACGTAGAGGGGAGTTATGCATAAACGTCATGCTACCCGATTGCACAGAATCATGTTTGTACAGCTCTAGAAATAAATAAGAGACCACTCCAGGTTCTTCTTAAATCAGCATCTCCACATGTACAGCAGGTTCTTAGTGAGGAACAGAAGGTTGAGTTCTAGCTTTACTGGCAGATACACTGAGCGTCTGGTTCATAAGAACAAGGTCAAGCAGCAAACACACAGGACAACACAGCTACAGACGGGCAGAGGGCGAAAACCACTCTCTACTGACCGTGATGAGCGCCACCTCATTCGAATGTCACTTAACCACCGGAAGATGACCTCAAGTGACCTACAGAGAGACTGGCGAGCGGGGTGAAATGCACACCGAGCATGGTTCAAAAAACAGGCTTCTGGAGGCGTCATTAGCTATTTTCTAAATAAACAGATCTAAATACAATATTTGATCTGGAATTTGGGAGACGTGTTTCCAGTAGTGTATAGAATAAAACAGAACTGCTCATTTCGGTCAAACACAAACCCAGAAACTGGAGAACTAGAGAAACTGATCATTTTGAGGTGGTCTCTTAAATTTTTCCTGAGCTGTATATGTGATCAATAATTCATTCATTTATTCATTTGCACTTGTTCCACTTAAGCCCACATGGCACTCATTAATTTCTATTTAAGTAAATAGACTCAGAAACCAGCATATTGAGTATAGAAGACCAGGTAATTCTCCTGTCCAGCTAGGATCATTTGAATCATCCATTTACTCATTTCAACACATTTCACACCGGTGTCTGTTTTCCCCCGCACTCTGCTGCTTGTGTCTGTGGATGATTTATGTTGATTTTACGTTGTCCTGTTCTGTTCTATTCAGATGCTTCTTTGTTTAAGTGTTGTGGATGTTCTGTATTAATCTTGCTTTCTTTCATCGTCTTAATGTTTTGTTTGCATGCAAACTACCTTCATCTACTCTCTGTCTCCTCTCGTTTCTCTCTATGGTCGGCTTCCTGTCTCTTTTTACCTGTCTGATCCTGCTTTTCTGTGAAATCATTTCATCCCTGAAGATGAATCCATCAAATAAAACATGCTTTCTGTGTCTATCCGTTTCTCTCATGCTAATATGCTTGAATTGCACACACATACAGTGCTCCCTACACCTGACTCACCATGAACACTAATGACCTCGCTGCCTTGCTGTTCACTCACTACACGTATGTACAGCTGTGACTTCCCATTCCCATAAAATGTCTTCACATTTCCCACAAATGTGCTCCGATGGGTTTATTTGTGTGTGTGTGAACCCATCTGCTCTGTCATTAGTAACCCCACACACACACACACACACAGTCTAATCCCTGTGAGATTTCCTGTGTTTAATAATAGCCGTATGTCTCTGACAGCAGTCTGTTGACTACGTTTAGGTTATTTTATCCTTATTGCTGTCGAGTGCCCATATGATTTTTATATGCAGGCACGTTCCTATATAAAACATATGATTGAAAGGGAGAAAAAGAGAGTGATCTAGAGGGTGATGTAGAAAGTGGACTCTTTGACCTGATTAATCCTCTTGGGTCCATCTGGTTCATGTACTTCTTGCCGCAGCAGAGCTGTCTCACCCTGTATTGAGAGGCCAGCACAAATAATCTTACTGAACATGTGACCTAATTTAGACCTGTTTTATCAGGCAGAAGAAAAGCCATGGGGAGAGAGAGAGAATGCTGGGGGAACATGGGATAGGCTACAGGAGGTGCGTGGGGGGGGAGACTCTAAGGGATAGCAAGACTGGAGGAAAAGATGGAATGAAAGGTGATACTAGTCTTTTATATACACTCATCATCAAAAAGAGTAGCTGCACCCAGAAGGAGGTGTGGGATTGCAGTGCTATTGGAAAGGAAGATAAAGGTTGCCAGGAACAATAAATGATGATACATTTAGACTGATATGATCAATATTTATTGAGCTACACATACAGAAGTAGTGTCTGTCATGGCGTCAGGCTGCCATGTTTGCTAACGCAACATGCCAGACGTCTTGGCATGGAGATGTAGAGGTTCCTATTGGGGTCCTATGATAATCCATCCCATGCAGCTTGTATATCCTCACACAGTTCCTGCAGACTGTGCGGTAGGGGTGGAGGTGGAGTGACACCAGGCCTTCTGGCCAAGTGATGTGTGGCAACAAACCGTTCATCTTGGCGCTGACCACGGTGCCTCCGCACACGGATTCATTGGTTTCCACTAAGACAAAAGCGGGCCTGGTCACTGAAGATGACCTGCTGCCATTCTGAGTCACTCCGTGACAGTCTGGCACGACACCATTGCAGTCTTTGGCGATGTTGATGTAGTGTTAAGGGCAGTTGCTATAACAGTCTGCGTGCATGTGCCTTCTATTCTGACTCTTTGATGCTGTTGAGTTGGTAGCATCCTTTGCAAGCAAGGTATACCTCAGAGAAGAGTCGAAAGCAACTCGAGCAGTTGGAAGATTTGGAGAGAGGTCGCCTTGTAGGGCTCCGGGAAGTGAGTTGGTCTTATCGACACACTGCACGTCATACCACTCATGCAGATACTACCATAGCACACTGCTGGCTTCAGAGGACAGAAAAAGGAACACACCAGCGACATGAAGGCTCTGGTAGACCTACACGAACTACATGTAGTCCTGCGCCATGCAGGCGTCTGCCGGTGGTGCTGGCGCTAACAGGATGACTCATGGAAGGCATTGTTGCTTGTTGAATGTCCACAGTTGTGGCTGTTGGGTCACTCGGCGTATGTTGAACAATTTGTCGGTTCTCTTCTTCTGTAGTTCGTGTAGGTCTACCAGAGCCTTCATGTCGCTGGTGTGTTCCTTTTTCTGTCCTCTGAAGCCAGCAGTGTGCTACGATAGTATCTGCATGAGTGGTATGACGTGCAGTGTGTCCATAAGACCAACTCACTTCCCGGGGCCCCTACAAGGCGACCTCTCTCCAACTCTTCCAACTGCTCGAGTTGCTTTCGACTCTTCTCTGAGGTATACCTTGCTTGCAAAGGATGCTACCAACTCAACAGCATCAAAGAGTCAGAATGGAAGGCACACGCAACAGGACAGCCTTATATAGTCAGTCAGGTACAGCGATAAGGCCTGGCCTTGCTTACGTCACATGCGTGGTCGACTGCAAAACTTAAATCCTTTGCATGTCTCACAACCCCAAACCTACCCACCACGTTTTATTTCTGCTGGTTGATTCTAACAATCGGTTTTATTATGTGTATTGTATACTCACCTTTGAATTCATGCCAATTGATTCCTTCTGGGTACAACTTTGTTTTTTCGATGATGAGTGTATATTGTAATCTCTTTGACCTGAGTAATTATTGTTGTAATTCAGCTACAAAATGTGTCTAAGGTCGATGTTAAAATAGACTCCAGAATCTGGAACCAGTTTCCAAAAATCATCTTGGTGCTAAAATCAGATTAACTCATAGAGAGAATATTTACTGTGATGGTCTCTCTACCACATAAGAATGATCTTTGTGTCAAGACCCTTTTGGGAAACCCAGCCGTAATGGTTTTATGCCATCAATTTAAGGCATGTAGTATTTATGTAATTGTTCTTCTGCTGTAGTTGATTGAACTCATAAGGCCTTTACTACCAGCCAGTAATGTGCTGAAGTGGGAAAATCAACAGTGCAGTGCAGCACTGCAACTGGAAAGTAATGAGTTGGTCCTAATTGGATTTAGGTAAATGGTTGTCACTGTGGTGTTCGGTTGTTGCTTACACAGAGCAGATACGTTTGTGGCACATGCCTGTTCACTGAGCTATTCTCATAATGCAGAAAGCGTAGCCACAGATTTGAGGTGGTGTGAATGCTACTGTACTGATGTGAGTGTACAAAATTAAGGAGTATGGAAATGTTTATATTAATGTGTGTGTGTGTGTGTGTGTGTGTGTGTGTGTGTGTGTGTGTGTGTATAGGTGCTGACCCTGCAGAGCTGGAAAGTATGCGTGATGCTCTGGAAGAAGCTCAGCGCTGGAATGCGTCCCTGCAGGCCAGACTGGGTCAGATCCAGAGCAGAGGCGGGGGAGTGGGACAGGCCAATGACTCAGGTACATACAGGAAAGCTGTAGAAGCCTTGTCAATCTGAGCACAGGTAAAAAGATGTAAACAGTGTTTCTGTGGAATTTCAGCGGACACACTGAGTCTGATTGGTGAGCAGACTTCCTATATGAGTATATGTGTAGGAGAGGGACTGGAGGAGGAACTGTCTGTGGAACAACTCAGACTGAAGGTGAGAGACCCTGAGCCGACATCTTTTAAATTACGGCAGTCACGGATTAAGCTCAACTGTTAAAAATAGATGTCAGAATAATGTAAAGTCGTCATATCTCTCTCTCTCTCTTTTAGGTCTCAGAGTTACAAGCTTTGAATGCAGAGCTCCAAAGGAAGTTAGCCACAGCAGAAAGCGGGAGTGTGGGAAAAGCTGAGGGAGAGTCTGACCTTATTGACCTTTCATCTCCCAGCAAGGTACTGCACCTTGATCTTTCATAGCTTATGCCGAAGCCTGAAGTTCTGATTATTTATTTGTTTATTTTATTTTATTTTATTTTATTTTAAATGTTCAAGGTACTTTTGCTAAAGTATTTACTTCTCATGAGGGAACTGTCTACCATCAGATGATAATACATACCTCCTAATTTCTGTGTTTGTATTAACGTTCTTTTTAAACTGCAGCAGTTGGGTTTCCTACCTCTTACCCACCTTTTGTCCTCTAACCTTTAACCTCTGACTCTTGTAGGTCATGTTTTTTTTCCTGTTAGTTCCTGCAGTAGGTGCCCTGTCTCTTCTAACACTTCATGCTAGTAGTAGCTTATATTTTTGTGCCTGTGTGTGTGCAATTGATGGTACGGCTGAGTGCGTTTCTGCATGTATGTGTGTATTAGTTTCTCTCTTACTCACATTCTCCGTCTCTCCTAACCCGTTTTCTCCTCTCTCTGTCTCTCTGGCCTGTTTTTCTTACCCATAACCACCTGCAGTCGTTCCATCCTGCCGTTACTCTGTACTTCCTTTATGTTTTTCTTCATGCCGTTTTCTGTTCTCAAGTCATGTGTCGCCACCCATTCCATTACTATAGCAACCACAGGGACTGGGCAGACCTCTAGCCACTAATGCTGACAAGAAGCAAACTGGTCCTGACATGAAGGTAAGACGATGCTGTCTGTCTACGTAGCTCTCTCTCTCTCTTTTACTGCAAAATGAGACTTACAGGCTTCAAATCAAATGAATTAAGGCAGCTGAGCAGAGCTAGATAATATGTGAGACCCAACTGCTTACATCAGCTTTGGACATCATGTTCTGGTTGTGTACCAGGCATGGGTCAGGTTCAAGCTTTACTTCAGGTTGTCAGCTGGGACAGGTTTTTTTCCGTATCTCCCCTGCTTTAGTGTTTCTTGCTACCTTCTGCTTTACTAGGTATTGCCTTAAATCGTTTTTATTGAGACCTGTTTAAAAATTTTAGCAACAAGATTCACAAGGCTTACGGTTATGAGAAAAATGATGAGTGGGAAATAAAACATTATGGAAGATGACTGACTGAAAATGTTTCTGATGTTGTTCAGAAGTATAATTTAACCAGTGTTATCCTTGCATTAGGTATTCTGGATAGTCATTAGATACAGATGATTTCAGGTTGGGTTTGGACAAAATTTTGTCAGGCTCAACTCTGTTTTGAACCTGAAGATGCGGTTCGGGTTCAGGCTGTGATTGGGTTCGGACCAAAATTTCCAGCCCAATTAAAGTACCAGAGCTCAAGATTGACCAGTTATAAAAAGGATAAACGGAACTGTGATGCAAGTTGACCAAATGTGGCCTCTGTTGTTTAACTTCCAGGAAAAGATTGATGAAGGTCCTGAGGCTCAACGCAAGATTGTGACTTCTCCTGTAGCTCAGCCTAAAGGAAGAGGAGACATCCCATATGCCCCAGAACAACATGGTGGCGAACAGACAGAAATTGCATCCTTACTCAAAGACTGTGGAGCAGGATCTGTTTCTCAGCTCAGGTAAGCAAAGCAGTCAGCAAGCCAGACTACTGTCTGCACTGTAGACTCTCAAATTCTGTTTCAAATTCATTAAAATCTCCTTGCATCCAGGGAGGAGGTGGCTAAATTGCGTTTGGAGGCCTCTGAGCTCCGCGGGCTTCTGAAAGAAGAAAACTCTGCTGAGTACAAGGAGAGTGCAGAAAGTTCTGGAGAGAGCGACGGTCATACTGATCTCCGCCAAACCGTGCAGACACTCCGATCTGAAGCCCGGAGCCACCGCAAGGTCATTCGGCTGCTGAAGGAACAGCTGCAGAGGAACACAGCAGCAGCAGCGGATGGTGGGACAGGGTTTGATCCTGAACTGATTGTCAGCATGGCGCGTGAGATGGAACGTCTGAGGGTAGAGAATGAGGCCTCGCAGAAACACGCCCTCAGTCTGGTGGACAAGCTTAATGAAAAGGAAGAAGAGAGAAACAAGGGCAGAAAACAGGAGGACGATAAAGAAAGAAAAGAGGAACAGAGGCAAAGCCAAAGCATCAAGCTGACCAGAGGCCAGAAGCATCATATGGCAAGACATGCAGTAAGTCTTAAATCCATTGCAAAAGAATTCCTCTGACAAACACCATTAAATCCATATAGTTCCATATAGTGCTGGACATTCTACCAACTAGTCTGTTTTTTCTGTGGTTTGAAAAAATATGTATGTATGTATGTGTGTGTGTGTGTGTGTGTGTGTGTGTGTGTGT